>VZRV01005700.1:643420-673997 GCA_013398115.1 Falcunculus frontatus | reverse complement strand
GTCCCGACCATCCGAACCACGTGGACCTATATCATCTGGTCATAAAAGGATACCAGGGCGGTCAAACATGACCTACCCCTCCTAAACCCATGCTGGCTGGGTCTGATTCCCTGGCCATCCTGCAGGTACTGCATGATGGTAGTCATTATAAACGGTTCCATAAACTTAGCTGGTACTGAGGTCAGGCTTACCGGCCTGTAGTTACCAGGATCCTCCTTCTTACCCTTTTTATAAATGGACATCACATTGGCCAGCTTCCAGTCATCTGGAACCTCACCAGTGAGCCAGGACTGTTGGTAAATGATGGAGAGCGGCTTTGCAAGCTCATCTGCCAGCTCCCTCATCACCCTGGGATTGATCCCATCTGGTCCCATAGATTTATAAATATCCAAGCGGCTCAGCAGTTCCCTGACTGCCTCCTCCTGGATAACAGGATATACTCTTCAGTGTTTTCTCAAGTTTTATTCCAATAGTGTCATGGTAGCACTGTGCATGTTTTCCTTCCTTTTGTCATGTCATACTTTTCACAAATGAAAAAATTATTGCCACTCAAAAATCTAGAGGACAGGAGGTAGAGATTTTTCTGGATCTCGCTGCTTTTGTTTTAAAGTGTCACCTGCTGTTTTTAAGTTACAGTTGCACAATTGAACTACATTGTAGGCTCCCTGGTCAAACAAATTGAAAGGACGACAGGTTACCATAGAAACAACATCAGGACAAGCCTGTGATATTGATAAAAGAAAGCAATCATTGCAAAATGAGCAGTGCTTGAATCACAAACCCAGATGAAATGCTGAAGAATCTCTTCTCTAGAGAAAGGGCAAGTGTTTAAGGATCAGTCAGTGAGCTGCTCATCAGAGATTCACAATGTGGCAAATAGGTCCCTTTAGACCCTCTTACAAAGCTTCCAAGCACGGCACAAAGTTTATTTTTAAAGTACCCAAAAGTCTAGACTGAAAAGAAAAAAGATGTTTTTCAACGTATTGAGTCTGAATGGTAGAGCCAGTTAATCAATAAGGAAAAGAAAGCTCACACACACAATCCCCTGAGTTGTGACTGAAAAATATTTTAAAATGGGGCATAAAAAGAGAGAAAAGGAACAGTGAGACTGATGAAATGTAACAAGAGAATAAAATTGAATATATTTGTAGGAGATGCTCAGAGAAGAAAATGAAACAACTGCTGGCCAAATATTTAATAGCATTGCCGCTTCAGAAGATTTTGGGTAGAAATGATGGAGTTGTCTTCTCCGTATGAGTATGTCCTAAGAAGAGTGAAGGAGTAGTCAGGTAAAATGAAGCCTAGCACAGGCTAGTTCAGACATGCTACCCTGAGTCTACCTTCCAACAAAAAAAAAGTTCTATGATGTCATAAGTTCTACAGACAACAAGGCTCTGTGTGTGCTGAGTGGGATAAATGTGTTCTGTATTTCAGTGCATTGAAGTCATATGCACGCCCTTTTGGAGTTATGCTTTCATGTTATAAAGAAGCAGTCTGACCTTTTATGCAGCACCCACTGCAGGCAGGGATGTGTATGTAGGAACCTTAACCTCTGGTGTTCCTGAAGAGCTGTGAAGAGGTAGAAGACACTTGGATAACAGGTGACCTTCTCATTTCTGGGCATGAATGTAATGCAAAGGGGTCATGCTGAAAAAAAACCCCCAAAACCAAAACAAACCAAAAACCAAAAGAAAAAGCCCAAAATTAAAAAAAAAAAAAACCAAACCAAAAACCCTCTTGTGTTGGGGTAGCATCTCACTGACAAAATTATCAGTGATTTTACTTCTGTTTGATGTACTGATGTCAGTAGATAGAAGTGCTGCCTAATTATCTATGACATGGAGAGAAAAAAATGAAAAGCCGTAAATAAAATGCTGAAAGTAGAGAACTGCAGAGAAAAACTTCAGCCTAAATAAGCTGAATACTTTCGAATTATATGAGTGAAAAAACATCAGGAGGGAGAAACTTGAGCCAAAATACAGATTTTACATTGTTCTAAGCATTTCTAATTCCTCTTCAAAGCAGAGATCACTTTTGCATTTTTGTACCACTCCGGAAAGAATAGAAACCAAAGATGACAGACTTGAGACACCTAAGCTCAGAATATATTCAGCAAAACTACATTAACTTTGTAATCGGCTATGGGAAATGTGTCAACGGGGTGACTTAGATAATTGATTATAATTCTATGGTGGCTGTGCTGTAACCTAGGCATGTCAAGGTAGTGGATGTGAATTCAGTTCCACGTGATTCTACTGAAGACTAGCAGCAAATTTCCTTTCTGGATGTGTATCAATAAATAATTCTCTTTTCTCTTCCTTCAGATAGGACATGGGACCAAAGAGTATTTCCTGTCCCCTAAATCTGATTGTAAATACTGAGTGTCACAGATGTCAGCTGGGGAGAGATTTTTTTCTGAGGACTACTTTTTTTTAGGATGGAAACACAGGTCCATGATCCGAAACTCCACAGAACTGATTTGTTCCGCAGTTTTGGAATAACCTCTGAGATATAAAATCACTAGTTTCACATATTTGATGTATTAACTGTATCCTACCTGTGTACTAATCCCTGAGAAAGAGATATAGTGTATTCAGCACTGAGATAATACATATATATGTTTTTTAAGCCTAAGGAGAACTGCGTCTTTTCAATTCTTTTTACTTTAAAGTTTGTTAAACTATGTTCTTTACAATAACTCTGAGCATATATCTATATCTTGAAATTTAGACTAGGGGGAGAGAGATTATCCCAAAGAGACTCTGATAGAGTCATTCACACATAAATTTATTAGAGTTCTTAAGTGTCAACAATATTTTTATTTGCATTGTCAATAATTATTACTTTTTTTTCTCAACAGAACCATTTGGAGGTACAGCCCATCTTAGCAATCATTCTGGGTTCACAGATATCTGGTAATTTGGACTAGGAAAAGAGAAAACCTTTGAGGCCAGGACCAAGTCATACCATATTCAAGGTGTAACTATTGCAACATTTCTTAGCCTGCTATGACTTTTTATAAGACTGAATTCATAAAACATATTCAATGTTGAATATTCACTGATGAAACATTTATTGATGTTAGATGTCATAAACAGTTCAGATGATATGGGTAGGGATTTCATGTAAATGAAATCTATTCATTGTCAGTATTCTAAGAAAATAACATCAATGATGGGGCGGATTCTTAATCTTTATACTTTGAGTAAACACCCATTCCTTTGTAGTCCAATTCATTTCAAGGGGATGACACACAGGATGAAACTCTTTTCAGTATAAATAAAATTATCGTCATGAAAGTTTACACAAGTCTGAGTCAATGTCTACTGAGGCTAATGAGAATGAACATCAAAAAATTTAAATTAATGACACTTTTGAGGCTTTCTACTATCTCACTATTTTCTAAATGAAAAGCAGGACCTGCCACAGTAAAAATTGAATTGCTCACATTTCTTGACACACTAATAAAGTAAGAATAAAGTTTTAGCTATAGAATCCACTTTATATACACACACTTATTTACCAGAATAAGTATTTTTGCATGCAGACACTTTATGTCAATGTTTCAACTACCAGGCCCAATTGTTGCAAATTCTTTAGGCTGCAAACTTTTAAGGCTTCTTAGTGAAAGAATTTTGGGATCCCATAAATTTGTGCCCATTTTACAATAATGGATATAGTATTCAGATGGCAACAATAGTGAAATGATAGTAGAAAAACTTTTTTCAAACTTGTGCTATTTTCATCTATATTCTGTCACTTTCACAAGCTGAAGCTAGTTTTCATCTTTTGAGAGGGAAAACAAAAATGAAAGAAAAAAGCACAGTAGATCTATACAGACAGAAATTGCTCTTCACTATAATTTCTAGTTCAAAAGAAGCATTCCTTTAAATTATGCCTTTCCCGAGGTCCCTAATTAGCTGTATTTTAAAAGTTGCTGAAATAAAGAAGGTATCATCCAATAAAACAACTTGAATCATTAAAGAAGAATGTAATAATTTAAATATCTAGTCCTAAATGAAAGCATCTGTTTCCACTTCAGTTAAAATTAAATGTTTAGAATTAATTTGTTAAAAGTAGGTAGAACTTTAAGTGTCTCATCATCAAGAATTTGATTAGTATTTTTTACAGCACTAATAATAAATGACACACTTGTGATTCCTGTGGAGTCCTCATTTAATATTGAAGTCTCTCATTAAAATACCTTCATTTACTATACAATTTTAAAGTGTTTCTAAGAGCTTCCATGTTGGCTTATCTATTTGTAATTCTGACCATTATTTAATAACTCGAATTCATAATACGAGTACTATTCCCTGACTATCTTTAGCTTCTGCTCAGGCAGACAATGAAGTTGTGTTGCCTATGCACCAGGTTCCTGTCTATATAATGGAAGGTTTATTTTAATAATGTAATATTTTTATTTATATAGATGTATTTACTAAAGATCTAGTTAGGTTATTTCAGCAGTCTGGAAATTTCGTGTCATTTACTGATATTGAAACAATGAAAATAAAGCTTCAATTATAGGAAAATTGGAAAAAAAAAGGTTATTGAGATGCATGCTTTCACCAAAGAGTACAAATGGGACATTATGAAGAAAAAGAGGATGTCTGTTGTAGGGCCTGTGCATGTATGATTACTCTCATAGGTGTGCTTTCCATAAAAATTACAACCGGGTTTTAATAGTACAAGATGAGGCAGAAGCAATAGTCATAAACGTCTCTTTAATGATAATACAGCAGCACTTGTGTAGATAGCAGAGCAGCACAAAATTTATGAGTGACCACCTCTGCCCACCTATGAGATAATCTGGCAACTTCATTCTGAAGAAAAGGGGAAATTGCACAGATCAGCAAGGTTAGCTACAGCCTTACATACCAAAACCTGAAGCCATTCCATCAATGTCGTTAACTTACAGTCAATTTCATGGCTACTCTACATCGACAAAATGAGAGATTTGTATGAAGTTAACTTCTACAAAAGGTACAGTTTTTTGGTTTTTTTTTTTAATTTCGTCACACATCCATTCTGTTAACATATATTTTCTCTGTTAACCTGTACATACCTGGACCATATTTTGTATAACTAGCTTTTTTATCTATGAACTATTAAAATTATTGGCCTTTTAAGACTTTGCAAGACATGGAGTGATGTTTTTCCGAGTATGTCTCAGTGCAGTCATAATTCATTTTTGCCTACATTCTTACTTAACATTTTTACTTTAGCATTTCTGAATTTGTCAGGAGACTTTGATGTTGAATAGCAACAGTAAAAAAAAAAAGAAACGTAAATGCTTTTAGATATATGTGTATATATATATCTCAAGTTGTATACATATATATATAAAATACCTTTATGATTACTTGTTATTAATACTTTGATATATTTTTTTCCAGCAATGTTAATAATAGTTAACAAACTGTTTGCTTAAACCTATTTGATTCTCTTCAATCTACAGATATACTTTTAAACACCCTTAGTGTTTCAGGTTGAAATATGTTAAAAGATAGCATTTTTATACCTGCCATGTTCTTATTAATCCACAAGTTAAGATGCTTTATACAGCATTAAGGAATTTAATATTTTATCCAAATTGTGTAGAAATGAAACATAATACAACGCTTGTCAGGAGTAAGCAGCTTTCAATCATTGTGTGACAGTCCAATATTTCAATATCCTGCTCTAATATCCAGTTTGGGCTTTGAAATACTTTGATAATTTCAGTAATTCCCTTTATAGTGTGGTACCAGGAAGAGTTCTGTTAGTGGAACTAAAGAAGTGATGAGTTCTCTACGAAAAAGATGGAAGGAATATAAATCTTAATACAAAATTTTGAAAATTAAGACAGAGCGAAGGCAAGAATCAAGAGAGATCAATTAATTATTAATCAAAGATGTTTCCCCCGTCTAGTACTGTATTTGCATACATACTCTCAGAATTGAGGTAGCCAGCTCCCTCATCACTGTAGGATGAATCCCATCTGGTCCCATAGACTTGTGAGCACCTCAGTGGCTCAGCAGGTCATTAATTATCTCCTCATGCATTACAGGGGTTTATTTTGCCCCTCATCCCTGTCTACCAGCTCAGGAGGCCACTGTCCTGAGGTAACCTGTCTTACTGTTGAAAACTGAGACAACGTGTCAAGTACCTCACCCTTTTCCTTATCTTTGATGACTATTTCCCCCACCATTTCCAGTAAAGAATGGAGGTTTTCCTTGGCCCCGTTTTGTTATAAATGCATTTATATAAATCCTTTTTATGATACTTTACAGAAGTGGCCAGATTGAGTTTCAAATGGGCTTTCACCTTCCTAATTCTCTTTCTACATGAGCTAACAATATCCCTTAAACTTTCCTGAGTTGGGTGCCCATTTTTCCAAAGGCGATACACTCTTTTTTTTTTTCCTTAAGAACCTGATACACTCTGTTGTTTTGGGGTTTTTTTGTCTTTAAGAACCTAAAGCCTTTGCTACTGCGCTTAAACCTGCAATTGTTGCTATGTTTCTTCCTGGCAGGAAGGAAATGGTTGTCAGATCTGTGCTGCATTTTGATCTAAACAAACACTAGGTAGGAGTTTACTCAAAGACTTTATCTTCTGTGTCAACACTTTTTGCATGGATAGCTCTCAATGTTTACTACCTACATTCTATGTTGACATTTATGCGCCAAGCAAACTCCAGCAATAATACTTTGTCTTTTGATTATATCATAGGTTCCGTCAGTGTTGGATTATCCGAAGTAAAACTCTGGTTTTTTTGCTTTGCTTGAATGCATTGATAGTTGCTTCTCCTTTATAGCTGCATAAATGACTTTTCATGGGCCCAGATTTCTTAAATGTTGCAATGGCTTAAAACTCAGTTTCATTAGCATTTACCTTTGAGAAAACATCATTTGCAGACAACTCATTCTATATAATATCCACAGGAATGCCATTTAAAAGAGTGCATAAACACAGCCAAGTAAACTGCTAATTTTATCCCAGAAAATGTTTGCCTAACTTTGTGTGCGTGTTTTCAAAGCCTCATTTCTTTTCACAAAACCCAAATTTATCTTCCACAGAGGTACAAAGTATATCAGTGATATATTACTGTGATGACTGATTTGCATTGCCTTCTCCAACTCCGCTTTCTCTCACCCATTCCACAGCATTCCCAAAGCCCCATTTTTACACATAGCATTATTAATTTTTTATTTTCTTTGTTCTCTTTCATGATCCACTGAAGCTGTACAGGAGTTAATACATTTTTAGTTTCCCATGTAGTGAAATTTAGTCTTTAATGTTTTAAAGTATTTGATTTACCCAATAGGCACTAGACAAATCACTGACATTATTTTAAATACACGGATATACCAGGGAACTAAAAAGACTTTAATCTTCCTCTTACCACTGTTTTCTGTGTTTCAGATTCAGTTTGATTTTTTGCCTTCACAGATGATATGGGAAAGGGATCATTTATCTGGGATTTTGGGGTTCTGCCTACCTCTGTTGAGACAGGAACTCCAGCTGTCTGCCTGCTGCTCAGAAAGCCCAGACAAACCAGCAGTACACAAGCCCAGCTCCTGTTCAGTGGCTCTGAGCTATCGAGAATACGCTCAGCACACAAGGACCATCTGCTCTCTTTCTGTGAGCAGAGTTGCAGTGGACAGGCAGGCGAGGGCAGGCAGCAGGTGTTACAGCTGTTTACAGCTTTGTCCAGGATAAATACAAGGGCCACAGTACCATGCAGAGCAAGCTCTTCAACTTACTGTAGGTGGGTCAATGCAAACTAGCAGCCTCTTCAGTTACTGTTTTGACTGTCCAGGAAGCCAAGTGGTGCCCATTTGCCATAGGTTGCTAATTTTGTCAAAGTGCCTGTCATACTTTCTCTCTTTAACCTGTTCATCTTCAGAGTATTGTAAAAGTATTGTCAGAGTATTGTCAAAGTGCCTGTCATACTTTCTCTCTTTAACCTGTTCATCTTCAGAGTATTGTGCCTTTACATAGAAGAAAAGAGCATTCTAAATAAAAAATGAATGAAATTGAGATCAAGTTCAGAAAAAAAAAAAAATTCTGCTCCTCCAAATATGACCAGCTGCTGTCTCTTCTGCAAATCTCCTGAATTTAACTATGTCTCTTAAAGTTGCTTATTTTCTGTCTCTGGGAGTACATAGGTCTGTGTCCCAGTTTGAGACAAATTTGGAGGAATGTCCGAATTTGAATGTCCTCTGATAGAAGGCAGGTTACAGCTGCCCCTCCCCCACCAGGTTTGGAAAAGAAATATTCCTCGGAGGAAAGTGAAAGAGGGAAAAAACTATTTATTTAACAAACAGACAGGAAAAGAATAATAATGCTAAACAGTAAAACCTCTTGCTATGGAGAGAAACCTGGTAAAATTCAAAGTCCTTCTGTAGGTGTGGCTGTTCTCTCTCCGGAGATGGGATGTGGCTCCTCCAGGCCGCGGCGTGGGCCTCCCGGTGCTGGTGATCCAGACTGGAGCGGAAACAGTCCAAGGAAAGTGCTTGCCTCAGCTAGCAAGCCGGCTAGACAGCAAAGAATTCTAACTCTCTGTCTCTCTCCTGAGAAAAAAAGCCAAAAAACTTGGAAAAAAAAAAAGAAGGGTGCTTCCTCTGCTGTTGCCACCGCAGAAGCAGGCAGAGGAGTAGAGTGACCTTGGAGCACACTGCTTTGAAAAGTTTGTCTGGCTTCTTTTTTTTTGCTTTCTCTCACATCCAGTTTTAAAGGCACAGAAAGGCACAAGATTCATATCTGGGCATAGGACAGGCAGTATGGGATGCAACATCATAAAGACAGTTTGTCTCAGACTTCACAGGACTGAGAACTTATCAGATGTTCATAAACAGAAGGGGTACAGGAAACAGTAATGGTTACAGCTATATTTCGTCAGCTGGCATTTTCACAGATACCCAGTCTTGCATTTCTCACCAAAATGTAGACACACCTCCCAGTTTTTTGTAAATAACAGAGAAATGGACAGGAAAATAGCGAACATATTATCAAGATATGTATACAATAGATGTGTAATACAATGAAGTAGCAGTAAGAATATTTGTCAAGTATTAGGCTGAAGTCCTGTTTTTTGGTTAATGACATTTAAAATGATCCCTCTCCCTTCTCTGAAGGAATGCTTTTGTTCTGTCCCTCTATTCATGAGGGACAAGTAGACTTTACTATGTAGAGGGACAGTGCCCCTCACATTAAAATCTGTTTCTCTTGGCAAAAAATTATTCTTGTGGAGAAATACTAAGTAAAGAAAGAAAGCAAACACAAGCTTCATCATGGTTCTCTAGATCAGGAATTTCCTCACTTCTTTGAATCTGATGAACTGAGCCTAATATGCTACACTGCTTTTATACATTTTATCTAAGTCAGTACATTAAAAAAAAAATCTTGGAGAAGAAAACGAAATCCAGGATTCCTTCTGTCAACACAAGTGCTCTCAATACTAGGCCACAGCTAATCCTTCTGGTGTTTATATTTTTAAGTATTGATATTTCAATTATTTACACAAATGTTTAAATATAGATAGGATATGTTGAGAATGTCAAATTCATCCAGTACAAAGACCGCAATGTACTCAATCCAGGATGGGGACTTTGTTTTGTGTTGTGGTTTTTGTCTTCTTTTTCTCTTTTCCTCCTGAGAATAAGAAATGGATGTGATTTCTTAGGGATGTCTTCATATCTCAAGCCAATGTTTTAATTACTAGATAAAAAAAGCCTTTCCTCATCCTTCAGTGCCAAGAGAATGAGAGTAGACATAGACATCTAACTGCAGGAGACAGTTCTGGACTAGGAGCTCTGAGATGTCTTCCAACTAATCTTGAAACATATTTGATTATTCTTGAACTGCACTATGCAAATGGTAGCTATATTTTTATCTCCTTTTTTCTAAGTTTTTTGTTTTATATGTGCATTCAAGACCAGTAAAAGGGTCAGCACCAACAAATTCTGGATTACCTGCATGACTGATGAAGGTAACCCCAACCAGCCTGAAACAACTCCACTGTGAAATCTCCTAGTTTCCCAGATGTGTCAAAAAACTGAAGCAAAAGATAATTCTTAGTAATTAATGCTGTAATTTGAGCAGAAAAATATAGTCTTTACAAGGAGAATATGGCTTTGGATCGCAAAGGAACACATATTGTGTATTTAAGTATGCATGCATGTGTGTATATTTTAACAGTGCCAGAGAAACCAGTATACATCTCTCCCTGACACTTCTCTGAAAAATGCATACTATTATATATTATATATGTGACATTGTTTATAATGCATATCATATAATGTATACATATGGTATAATGTTTTACACAATTTTTCAACTTTTGTTCAAGAAAGATTAGTTCCATACCTCAGAAAATCAGTTGGAAAAATTATTGTGTCCCTTTAAAATACATATTTTCATCACTGCTTCATCTGCTACACTGATTTTCTGAGGAAGAACCTCTCCTTAGCTAATATAATCATTCCATTGATGCAATGATGGAGTTTTTGGTTGCTCCTCTAGAAAACTCTGATGCCCTATTTATTATATTCCATAAGATCAAACATTTTTTAATCACCTTGCTATGTTAATTGCAATTTGTATCTAATTGGGAAGATAGCTGTTCCATTGTTGCACCATTTATTTAAGTCTTAATAGAAAACTACCTTGTGGACATTGAGAATTTGGAACTAATGTAAAACTAAGGTAACTGCCTGAAGAATGGTATGAATTATGTAATTATTAGCATAATTTAAGTGAAAAAAATACAGGGCAGATGAACGGAATAATTTTAGTTGCATCACTTCAGATCTCACTGGCTACATAATAGGAATGTAACTTGACTTAATTGATCAGAATTCATTAAAACAGGTACATAGATAAGTCACATTTTTTGACCTTTTCATTTTGTACCTCTCTATGTAATATCAAAGAACCTTGTCAGTTTAAACCAAAGGGACACATAATATGTTACAGAATGTAAGTGCTAATAGATTTCCAAGAAGTACATAATGCTTTACTTATCTGCCAAAGCACTAAGGAGTTAGTGGTAATATATTTTATAGAGCTGCAAATACAAAAAGCTGAATAACCAACCCAGTTCCATTCAGCTAGAATACTTAATTATTCAACAAAGAAAATACTAGACAAATTTAATTTTAGAAGTGCAGGTAATTGCACTATGACACCCAAAGGCTTGAGAGATTATAGATGGCTTCCCATTCCAAGAACAAAGCACAAAACTACTAATTACTTGGGTCCAGATTCACTATGAGGATACTACAGGTAATATTTTATAAAAACAGTTTTAAAATTAACTATCTTGTTTAAATAAAGAGGTATACAATTTTAAAATGCAGTTTTTTTGAAAGTTTAATGAATTTGGGTTTGCACTGGTAGGATAACCATAACAAGCAAGAGGAAAATTCACAGAATATCTAAAAACAAGTGATCGTTTACTCATAAATGGAAGACACAATAATTTATTAAAGACCTCCCTATATATGTTTTTTCCATGCAAAAAAACTTGAATACAAACAGAGACACCTCAAACTGTGGGCTTTAGACTCAGTGAGTGAATAGTGTTGTCCTTAAAGTAAGAACAAAAGTTAGATTCAGAGAAAACAGAATTGAGGATCCTTCTAGAAATTCTCATCTCTTTCCTCACTTTTGTGCATCTAGACATTATACAATAAATGAGATTTTACTGTCTAACAACTGACTCATTAGCATAACATTCAGTCACCAAATCCCTATGGTCTCTCCTATTTTTGACCTTAAGTGAGATACCTAAACATCGGTTGTTGACACAAAATTCCTATATCATGATGGGCAGAAAGATGCCCCACTCAGCCCACATCTAGTTGTCTAATCTTCAGATGGAAGAGAGGGTAAGTCAGCTGATTCTTGTCATCTGTTTCTAATACCACTACAATACAGAAAAATGTTAGTTTTGTAGCAAAATGTCTGAATGATACCAATGAAATGGAAAGCCTGAGAGGAAACCAATGTGAGTAAACTAAAAGAAGAAAATCTTGACAGAGGGGTCAGACTGCGCCTGTAAAACATGAGTTTCATAATCATATAAGCCTAATTTCTAAAAATAATATTTGATAATTATAGAGAAGGTGAAAAATTGAACAACTGGATGTGAAAAACTGAAATAATCTTCACTATTAAACTAGATTATATAATAGAAAGAAAGCAGAACAGCTACATTCCTCAGATAAAAACCAGTAGTTATATAAAATGACAATGTAGATGTTAACCTAGGCAAAAGAGAGGACTGTTTAAATTGCTGAGTAGATTATTGAGTTTGAAAGGTATGAATGAAAAATGGAAAGAAAGAAGGTGCTTTGCTTGACAGTATTGTGGCATTATCACAAGTTTTCTAAATTGAATATTGAAAATATTTGTATATAAGAAGCTGCAATCTTATTTCATGGAAGGAGAATACTTGGGAAATAAACACATTCATGGTTGAGGTACTTTTTGCTCTAGTAAACTACACAGGAAAGAAATGCTATTTCAGTAACAGAAGATGGCACTTGATTAATTATGCAAATTATTTTTAAAGGAAATATTAGTTTTCCTTTCAAGTTTGTTATTTTTTCAGCAAAAATTTGCCTTATTAAGGATCTTGTTGCCACAGAAGCAGAAGTTGTAACTGCTCCCCTTGCTGGCCTGACCACATTGTAACATGAAGCACAAGAACTTGTCACCTTGAGGCTGTTCCAAAATATTAGATATTATTTTTCCTTAATTTCATTATCATGTTCCTATATGAGGCACTAAATCCCCTAAGGTGGATGTAGGGGAGAGGAGAGACGAAACTGTCATGAAACTTTTAGATCTTTGGCTCAGTCTATGTGGTGTGCATGGCAAAGGAGCTGGGGGCTGTCTGCTTTGGGTAAAGTTTCAGAAACTCTGTGATGAAAACTAGCAAGCAGATTTGGGGCATGAAGATGACAGTTTATGTGACACTTTTGAAAGTCTGACAGATATGTGCACTACATATGACATCTTTTGGGGTTAATGAGGCAAACATGTTTGATGAAGAAGAGGTAAAATAATGCAGTATTGCAAGTTCTCTTAGAACACATGCATTTCAACACTGAAAGTTGCCAGATACTGTAAGTAAATAATGATAAGCATGAATGAGTAGAATTACTGTAATGGTGTGAAATTCAGGCAAGAAAAATATATTATTTTCTTTCAAGGATCGAATTTCAAGCAAATGTGCAGCATAAAAGTTAATATTGTGTCTACCATATTTTTATGGTAGCCACTGATGTTTTGGGGAATGCTAATTTATATGATTTGTTAAATTAAGCATAATTGGGGTTTTATTTTTTGTTATTTTTTCATAGCAAGAAACTTTAATTAGCATGAAATTGCAGTTTACATATTTAAAGTTTTCTTGTTTATTTTTCTCATATGAATGACAATTTTAGAAATTGCATTATTTTTGCAATTTAGGGAAAATCATTTAGCTTTTTAAATTTTTTTTTATTATAAAGAAATATATATATCATATATTATGCTTTGTATAGCAATATATTTTAAAATAATAGATATCTCCAAACATTTTCAAATTTTAAATAGTTACATAATTATTTTATGTGCCATTTATGCTTTTGATCAAAGACTGTATTATTTGCTTGAAAATTGAACTGAAAACATTTTGACTGTTTTTACAATCATGCATTGAGAACTTTGTCAAAAATAGTGATGCAAACATGTACTCTATGATGAGTCTGACTGTACAAATATTATCTTATTTAAATATTCACAAGGGAAGACCTGTGTAACAGAAAGACCTTGTGATTCTATTTCTTTTGAAAACATATATGTGAATATTTTAAAATATAATTTGAGGGTATTTTGACATAATGTATTGAGTCTGCACGGCAAGGTTTTGGTAGTGGTGGTGCTACATGGGTGATTTCTGTGCCAGCTTCTAGAAGCTTCTCCCACATCCAACAGATCCAAAGGCAGCTGGCTCCGACATGAACCTGCTTCCAACAGATCCAAAGGCAGCTGGCTCCGACATGAACCTGCTTCCAGCCAACTCTGAGCCCATGAGCAACAGCGGGAGTACCTCTGGGATAACAGATTTAAGAGGGGGAAAAAGTTGTTGTGCGACAGCAAGGGCAGGCAGAGAGAGAAGTGAGAATATGTGACAGCGATAGCCCTGCAGATACACCAAGGTCAGTGCAGAAGGAGGGGCAGGAGGTGCTGCAGGCTCTGGAGCAGAGGTTCCCCTGCAGCCCGTGGTGGAGATCATGGTGAGGCAGCTGTGCCCCTGCAGCCCAAGGAGTTCCACGACGGAGCAGAGATCCACCGGCAGCCCCTGGAGGACCCCCTGCCAGAGCAGGTGGATGTCTAAAGGGGGCTGCTATCCCATGGGAGCTGAAGCAGGCTCCTGGCAGGACGTGAGGCCCTATGGAGAGAGGAGTCCACTCTGGAGCAGGTTTGCTGGCAGGACTTGTGACCTTGCAGGGGACCCACACTGGAGCAGTTCTTTGAGGTCTGTGTAGGACCCCCATGCTGGAGCAGGGGAGAGTGTGAGGCGTCCTCTCCACAAAGAGGAAGGAGTGACAGAGACAACATGGGATGAACTGACCTCAGCCCCCATTGCCTGTCCTCCTGTGCCACTGATGGGGAGTAGGTAGAAAATTCAGGAGTAAAGCCTGGGAAAAATAGTGGGGGAAAGGAAAGGTGTTTTAAGATTTCTCATTTATTTCTCATTATACTACTCTGATTTGATTGGTAATAAATTAAATCAATTTTCCTCAAGCTGAGTCTGTTTTGTCTGTGAAAGTAACTGCTGACTCTCCCTGTCCTTATCTCAAATGAGTTTTTCACTATATTTTCTCTCCCCTGTCCAGCAGAGGAGGGGAGTAATCAAGCAGCTTTGGTGGGCACCTGGCATCAAGCCAGTCAAGCCACCACAGATCTGTGCACGCATTATAAACTTAAATTCATTTGAACTGAGGATGACTAAGTCTTCAATGAAACTAAATCAAGTTTCTATAAATCTCCATTTCTCATGTAGCTGATCATATCTCAGTTTGAACTGAATCTTGAATTTTTGTTCATTTTAATTCATCCAAAGTTCAAGATGAACTCGTGACATGCAAAGTTAAGGCAACAGAAATGACTACATATTTAATAGATATTTCACACTATTTTATACTACATTATTTTGTTATATTTTGTTTCAATGTGAAAAGTGAAACCTTAACCTTGACCATGTTTAGTAATTAATTTTGAGGAACTTTTAATTTTTGCAACATCTCTTTTGAAGGAATAGTATTCTGAACACCATCTGTTGGTAATGAAAAAAAAAAAAAAGGAATATAAACACATAACCAAGTACAGAAATAAACGGCCCTAAACAAATTTCAGGTTTTATGACTGCAGAAAGCGTGAAATACTGCACTGGTTTCAGCTAGGGTAGAGTTAATTGCTTCTCAGTAGCTGTCAAAATGGTATGTTTTGGATTTGTACTGCAAATGGTGTTGATAACACACTGATATTATGTTTTTTTGCCAAGACAAGTTTATCATAAGTCAAGGACCTCTCGTGCTCTGCCAGTGAGGTGGTAGGCAAGAAACCAAACTGGGAGGGAGAGCAGCTGAGACAGATGACATGAACTGACCAAAGGGATATTCTACACCACAGAACATCACGTCCAGTGCATAAACTGGCAGTTACCCAGAAGGGAGGCTGATCTAGATCCAGAGGGGGCGCCTCTCATTGTTTAGAGAATGGTGAACGACTGTACTGTGCATCACTTGTTTTTTCCCCTTTTATTATCATTATTATAATTTAACGTCATTAATATATTTTACTTTCTTTTCAATTATTAAACTGTTCTTATCTCAACATACAAATTTTGCTTTACTTCTCCTCCCTATTCCACTGGGGATGGGGAGGGGAAAAGAGAGAGGGTTGAGAGAGCAGCTGCGTGGTGTTTTCCCTCCAGCTGGCTTAAAACCATGACAAACACTCACTTACTCAGAAGGTTCTCAAGGTTTTCTATCTATGCTTTTACTTTACCTGTCACACTAAAACATTATGATCTTGGTATGTTGGTATGCTAGAACTGTGTGGTAGCTGCTTAGCCCATGAATAGGGATATTTATAGTTTAAATCATGCACCACAATAAGGTAATATTGCAGAACAGAGAATTCCGATTACTACAGCTTATACTGTTTTCTACAGCATAGCTAATCATTAAAAGTTCCAGTTGTATCAGTAATAATACCCTTCATAAGTGTAACACACATCTGTTATATTCTGGAAAGCATTTGGAACATGAGAAAACTGAGCCTGAAGCAGAAAAACCCAAATCAAACAAAACCCCTGCAAAACCCAAATGCATGATCTCCCCGAAACCCTCCCTCCTCCTCCAAGCCCATATAAAAGCAAATGTTGCAGTTGCTATGGGCCTCAATTCTATGTATCCATTTCTTTGTCCTGTTCTCAAATTCCCCTCAGCCCTGTTCTGCCTAAATCACAAAGGAAAACTGCTCTAAGCCTTCTCTGAAACATTTATATTTAATGCACTGAAGCCTGTTCAGAGTTTGTTCAAGTTAAGTGTACCTGTAATTTTGTCTTTGTAACAATTTGGCTTCTGTTCCTTTTGTAATGGTATCTTACATTTTAAGAATAACAATAAAAATATTTTAAATGTTATCAATGTACTGCAATTAACCATATCACTTTAATATTTGGTTTTTTAAAATCGAATCTGTGCAATTAAGAGTTATTTTTATCTTAATATCAAAAACCCAACAGCAGCACCACCACTTGTTCTTGAATTAAACCAAAAGAAGTAGAACCATCAACAATATGAATGTCCAGACTGGGAAACTTTCTTAAACCTTTGTAAAAACATATCTAACCAGTGATTAATTTCTCAGAAGATACAATTGCATTTTAGATCCTTACCATGGTGGCTGTGAATGTTTCATAGCTCCTAAAATAAAACTCACTAAATAATTTGCACATAAGTCTCTGAGGATTATGGCTTTCATAAATATGATATAGGAGATAAATGCTTACATTTTTAGCCATTTGTAAACTGACATATTATGTTGCTTTGATGAAATCTATAAGAAAAAAAATACTTCTTTTATTTAATAGGTACTTTGAATTTTCTTGGCCTGTTCTGTACAAGCATAAAAAAAAAAGAAATTCTGATTCTTACTAGTAACCAGATTCCTATTTGTAACATTCCATCCATCTTGTATTACACAGCTACCCAAGTAGGATCTTTAAAAAATATTTTCTTTTACTTTTTATTCTTATCCGTTGGTTGCTTAACAGATTGTCTTTCCTTCCTTCCTTCCTTCCTTCCTTCCTTCCTTCCTTCCTTCCTTTTTCTCTTTCTCTTTCTTTCTTTCTGTCTCTTTCTTTATTTCTTTCTTTCTTTTTTTTTCTTTCTTTCTTTCTCTTTCTTTCTTTCTCTCTTTCTCTTTCTTTCTTTCTCTTTCTTTCTTTCTTTCTCTTTCCTCTTTCTTCCTTTCTTTCTTTCTCTCTCTTGCTCGCTTGCTTTCTTTCTTTCTCTTTATTTCTCTTTCTTTTTCTTTCTTTCTTTCTTTTTCTTTCTCTTTTTCTTTCTCTCTGTCTCTGTTTCTCTCTTTCTTTCTTTCTCTCTTTCTTTCTTACTTTCTCTGAATGTCTACCTTATGGATAAAATGCAGAATTACTGCACAAGGCCTATGTCACCCTACTTATGTGACATAAACTTATATGTGTTTATACCCAAAGTAAGCTTGAGAGAAATAATTTCTTGGATATAGTATAGTCAAGTTTTAAATGTGACACAATTATAAACTGGATCTACAGTTTTCACATATCTCAGTATACCAAAAATTGTTCCCTTATTCAAGAAAATTTATCTTAAGCTGTTTTCTAAACACCAAGATATAACTGTCAAGGAAAACTTAATTTTTATTTTTTTGCAAATGATTTGCCACCGACAGAATGGCATTTGGGAAGTCTTGGGAGTGGGGCAGTGGTGTTTCCCTTTTCTTTTTTATCTTTCCTTTTTTTCTTCCTGAATTTCTAAGAGGACTATCCTTATCCCATTATAATATTATTACAGAGATACTGGGTTTTAGTGGAATATTGCAACTACACTAACAGGAATGGGATAAAATTGATTGTCAGGTTATCTTACTGTCTTTCCTAACACTTATTTTTTTAACCTCAAGATTCTTTTGACAGTTCATTAGGTTTGATAAGACTACACTTAAAAATATAATGAATCAGAAGTATCTTTTTTCTGACATATAAATGGAAAACCCCATTCAAAAAAATGGTACCAAATGTGTCATCTGATTATATACCCATGGTCTGCTGGTGCACTAAAGAAATTAATCAATTTATTTTCTTTAGCTAAATCACAGATCATAATGTAATAGGTCACATTTCCATCAATTATTTCACTGACTCACAGAGGAAAAACTGGCTCCAAAGGAATTTATTTACTAGTAGCATTCTATTTGCAAGTTAAGAGTGACTTTGTAAAAACCTGTGTGCAAAAGCAGGGTGAGTGATCAGAGCTGTCCAGTGTTGCTTTAAGAAGCTGAAGAGTTGGTGAGGGTGGTTGAGAAAAACAGGTGCTGGACCCCTTGCTTATCTTGCACCTGGCTCAAGCAGGGCCTAACAACTGAGTGATGTCTGGAGAGAAGAGGATGTCTCCTCACTTGATGCTGTTCCAATGAGGCCCAGAAGAACACTGTGCCTCTGTACCAGCCAACAGCCCACTCCCTTCACTGTGAAAAACAAGCCTTATTATAAAATTGCTTCATTAAGGAGATAAGGATGTGTACAAAGACCTGCTGATGAAGGTCAGAGAGCCTTTACTGCCACCTCAGGACATGAAGGAGGACCTAAGTGTTTATTCTACCTCTTTTGTCAACTATAAATTCTGACCAGGACCCTCATTAAGGCCCAGTAGCATATTAACTTCTCTATCCCTTGGGATGCAAATGAAGGGGATTTATTTTATGCTAAATTCCAATGGCCTTAACACAACAGTAAGCTATTAATACGAGAAAGCAGGAGTGTTAGAGGCATCCATCTTGCAAACATCATGTGAGTAGCATCCACTACTCTTAACACATAATTAAATTCAAAATTGATTTTTATTGTTAAAAGAAAATGTTTGCAACTACTGTCACGTCGTATGATTACCAGATAATATTCTTGATAAATGGTGTATAGGAAAATAAATTCAAATATCATACCCCTTCAGCATGTATAGTGTACATATACATATAAGTGTGTATACAAATATTTTCTATGTAAGTTGGGTTTTTATTTGTAAAAAAATGCCTTTTCTGGAGTCTGAATCTGAAAAAGAGATTAAGAAATGGTACTAAAACCCATACAAAAGAATAATTTATCAGCCATATTCTTATTCCAGAAATCTATAACACAAAGCAGTAATTTCAAAAATGGGTGGTAAATTTGACTTGCAATCAAATTTTTTCCTCTTTTTTTTCAGATACTCTTATGTATATTCTTATCCATATTTAAAACATAGCGATGTCCCATAGGCACCTATTCAGTAGATTTCTGGAACAGAAGCAGAAAAAATGTAATAAAAATGGAAATTAACATTGAAAACTGTGCTAAAAACGTACTTTTAAAAGTCCTATAATACAGGCTGCTAAAATATACAACAATTTTCCAATTAATGCTTTCTAAAAAAAAAAAAGCACTCCTGCAGCAGTCATGACTGAACTTTGATCAAATATTCTAAGGTGATAGTAACACATCGGACTGGTGAACCCTGCTGCTCTTGATTTATAACACAGCATCCACTTAAATTAATGTGCATGTTGCCTTTGTTCCATTTCTGGCTTCTGCTTTGTTAGCCAAATGCCAGGTTGATTTTAAAAGTCTTCAATGTTTTATAAAAGCTTGGATCTCAGTTTCATAATTGTTTCAGGTGCTTTCTTCATCCCCAATCTCAGTAATTGTAAATTTGATCCAGCTATTTGACATTGCTGAACTATAAAGTACTTGAATACAAAAGCCTTAAAATAAGACCTCATGACCCAAGATGTTTTTTGGGACAACTGAAATAGGTACTTCCCAGTAGTGTATCTGTCTTTTCTAGAACAAGTTTAACAAACGTACTCTTGGGGCATATACCACATCATACAGTGTTTTGTTTACTTCAGGATGACAATTTTCAAAAAGGCTATTACTATGGAATAGCTAATACATCATAATTAGTTATTTCAGGGTAACCTGCTCATGTCCATAACCTCACTTAGCTGTTCTACAAATCTAAGTCACTTCTATCTACTTATCATTCTAATGTGAGTAAAGTTCTACAGCCTTTGGGACATATTTGAGTACTCTTGTATAATACTTCATTCTTTGAACAAACCCATTGGATTCACTTTAAAGGCTCTCAAAGACTTCAATGAGCTGTGAAATTAAGCTCTACCCTTGTACTCTTTCAATCTGAATTTCATCATGGACATTTGTACAGCTGTTTTGTTGTATGAATGTTTGTGGAAGAGCTTTTAATTCACCTGAATCCCTGATATTCACAGATGAATGACCGTATTCATAATCCCACCATATAAGCATGAAATTACTAGCAGAATTTGACAAGGCAAAGTTGAATGAAGGTTGTGCAGGATAGAGAGTCCTTATGATTAAATTCAGCCTTGAGGTTCCCTACCATCCAATTTTTTTACTGTTTTGTATGTTTGTTTCTTTGTTTGTTTGTTTTAGTTTGTTTTGCTTTTGTCTAGGTGAAAATCTGTATGCACTACATACAGCAGAATGTCATTGTTTTGTCCTTACAAATACCCAACATTAGTCGTGAAATATTCCTGAAATCCATACAACTCAGTTAGTTCACAGTACTTTACAATTTTCCCCTTTGGACTGGAAAAAAAGATCAATATTTGAACAGATTTAATCTAAAGATTAAAAAATCAAGAAAGAAGTAACAGATTTGTCTGTTGAAGAAATGCCTTTTTTAGAACAGTATTATGATTTTCAGGGAACATAGTTCTGATTTTTGGTGATTCGCCATAAGAACGATGTGTTTGGAGGCCACAGACCAGCACTGCAGCACTGTGATGTTTACCACATCAGCTGAGTGTCCTGCTGAGTCCTAGTCAGAAGCTATGCAGAGAAGACCAGCCATACTTACTTTCAAGAAATACTGGGGTCAAACCTAGTGGCACTAGCAGCAGAAACATTAGTGAGTGGGAAGAGAAAAGATGAGTGTGCTAACGACACATGAAAAGAAATGGAATGAGTAAGCTTGAGCTTACTCCTGAGCTTACTCATGAGCTCATTATGAGAAGGAGCACAGCCACTCCTTCCTTCATATTCTTCAGCATCCATTACTTACAACTATTCTTTGCAAAGCCTTCTCGTATTTTGTAGTCTGGAAGGATGGTGAGGTACTCGATTGCAGAAAGATAATCGTACCATGTGAATAAATGGCAGCACATAGGAGGTGACCCAGCATGATAAGATAATAAATCCTCTCAATCTGTCTTAATACATATTAGAAATCCTTCAAGTAATTACAGCTAATGAGAAAATAATTACGGCTCACAACTGGTCCATAAGGAAGATGAACAGGGAGAAAAAAAAAAGGAAGCTCCTATAATAAATACATGATTTTATCAGGTCAGAAATGCAGTGCTAGTTGAACTTGACTTGTCCGTACTGGTTTGAGTTGAGAGAGAGTTATTTTTCTTCACAGTGGCTGATATGCGGCTCAGTTTTGAATTTGTGCTGAACATAAAGGGATTATAACATAGAGATGTTTTTGTTATTGTTGAGAAGAGCTTACACACACCCAAGGCCTTTTCTGCTTTTTGTACGGCTATATTGGTGAGGAGGCTGGGGTTGCATGGGACAGTGGGAGGAGACACAGCCAAGACAGATGACACCAAGCGACCAAAGGGATATCCCAGACTATATGACATCATGTTCAGTATATAAAGTGGGGAGAAGAAGGAGGAAGTGGGGGATCTTTGGAGCGATGGTGTTTGTCTTCCCAAGTCATCTCTCCTGGAGATTGCTGAACACCTTCCCTGAACCCACGGAAAGGAGCGAATTATTTCCTTGCTTTGCTTGTGCCCACAACTTTAGCTTTCCCTATTAAACTGTCTATAACTCAATACACAAGTTTACAAGCTTTTGCCTTTCCCTCTCTCTTCCCAATCCTACTGGTGGGGGACACAGCTGAATGGTACTTCATTACTGGCTAGAGTTAAACCACAACACTGTCCCAGTTAAATTCAGTTCTTCCTGATGATGAACAAAAGAAAATCTAAGATACAGGCGCTTTCACTTGAAAATCCTCTTAAAGGTAGTTTCGGTAGGCAGAAATAGCAAGTTTTGTTTTAGTTGACTAGTTCTGATGTATCTTACTCATTATAATTTTTACCATATTTGCCTGAACAGAGAATAGGTTGAAGTATAAAGATTGATGACAAAGGTACATAAGTTTGTTTCAGGGAATTTTTGCCTCATTAGAGCCAAAGTCCTCCAGCCACACACTGTAAAGCTTTTCAGAACAAGGTCAGAAGGTTTGATATTAATCCTGGCAGAAGTGGATGATTCTTACAGCCATGTGTATAGGAGCATTTTTTAATGGGAAATTGATGATCTTCTAGCATCTTCACAGTCTGTAACTAAGTTTGAATATGAGCAGAATATATTTTCTTACACTATTTGTGGATTATGGTACCTTGTATTTGTCAGTTTGAGATTCAGTGTTCTGCGATGCAATTTTTCTATCATCTGATATGCCAGAAGTATTTGTAAACTCAGTATAATCGTACTAAAATACTAGGTAGTGTGTCTTTTTTTTGAGAAAGTTAGCACATTTGAAAAACATTAGAGTCAATATGGTTTGTTTGGATATTAAGTTTTTTCATATAGTTTATTGACAAACTATGAATGAGAATAATTAGTCTGGTATGAAATAGAACATTGGAGATCTTTGTCCTGGACATTCAGTTTAGTAATATTACAGGGATGCTGGTGATTAATAATTTTTCCCATTGCAGTATTAAAACATATTTTTTTAACACTTGAAAAATTAATTTATTATAAACTGAAGAAGTGTGGCCTAAAATTATGTTTGTTGCACACACACCAGTCCGAGGACCCAAACTGTCATCACATTAAATCACATTTAATTATCTGTGGCCTTTCACTCCTAAATACAGATTTGAAAGGGTGATCTTTGAATATCTATATTGATATGTGTAACAAATATACATGAATATTATAAAATCTTTGAGCACATTTTTTACGAACATTAAATTTAATTACGTGCTCTCAGAACACTGAGAGATAATACATGCATGTCATTTGTACTGAAAAATTGGCTAGCTTTTCATAGCAGCATGTGTGGCTACAGTAGGTATTAGCAACACTACCAGCCTGACACCTGCACTAAGCAACAGACTCACCCTAATATAATTTAATAAGATGTCTTTTGTTATTAAACCAAAAATTGTATGTTGCCAGCTGAGGTGGAAAATAGGTCCCAGAGGTTTTTCTCCCTTATTCCATCTGCGGTTATTTTTAGGGGGCTTTAATATTTAAAAGTCTATTACTAATTTCAGCATTGCCCATGGAAACCTGCTTTGTAGTTCTATTGCCAAATTATCCCTTGAAGGCAAGTGCTGTAAATAATTTCTCAGTTCTGTTCCTAGACACTTGCCAAGGTCATTATCTGGCTTTCCCACAGTCCCTGCATTCTGAATTTGATTGTGAGTGGTAACTAAGAAACAGTTATGAGATGCAATCACAAGCTGTGGCAGTCTTATCAAAAGCTGGAGATGGTCCCCGAGCACTCAGATGAAGCCAGTGGCTCAGCTGCTCTTGCTTCCTTAATACTTCATTTATCTTTCAAATTGGTCAACCAACAGAGAACCAAGAGCAAACATAAAACAGGCACTATGAAGGAGGCGTGACAGCCAGAGAGAAAGGAGGCTCCAGGAAACCAGTTGGATGGAGCTGATTACAGAATTCCAACATTTAGTTTCTAACCAGCAATAATTTGTTCTTGTGTTCTTATGCTTTCTTTCATCTCTCACAATGTCAAAAATCTGATATATTTTTTAAAAATGTAGATAATTATTTCCTACAAGTTCTTCTTGAGTTGAGCTGATGAGGCCCTCTATGGACAGACTGGAGCAGCCTCACATTCACAAGGTCTGATCCACATGGACGATTTCAACTACCCTGAAATCTGTTAGAGGGACAACGCAACGGGGCATAAAAAATCCGTGAGGTTATTGGAATTCGTTGATGAGAACTTCCTTCTCCAAGAGATACAGGAGCCAACAAGGAAAGGCGTTATGTTGGACCTTGTTTACACCAAAAAGGAGGCCTGGTAGGGAATGGGAAGTTCAAGGGCAGCCTTGGCAGCAGTGACCATGAAATGGTGGAGTTCGAGATCCTTGGATTGGTAAGGAGAGCACATAGCAAGCTTCTTACACTGGATTTCAGGAGAGCAGATGTTGGCCTCTTCAGACATTTGCTTGGTAGAGTATCAAGGGACCCAAGAAAGCTCGGTCTTATGGTGCTTTACCCAGTATTCAAGCATTGTTTCCTTCAAGCTCAAGATTGGTACATCCCCATGATGCAAGCAAAGGGGGTAAGAGACTTGTATGAATGAGCAAGGAGTTTCTGGCTAAATTGAAACAGAAGTTTACAGACTGTAGACAAAGGGACAGGCAGCTTGGGAGGAATATAGGAACATTGTCAGAGTATGCAGGGATGCAACAAGGAAGGCTAAGGTCAGTTTGGAATCAAATGTGGTAAGGGATGTCAAGAACAACAAGAAGGGATTCAAGTACATCGGTAACAAAGGAAAGACTAGGGAAAATGTGGTCCCACTGCTGGATGAGGTGGGTACCCTGTTGATGAATACAGCAAAAGCTGAATTACTGAATGCCTTCTTTGATTCATTTTTTCATTCCTAAGGCCAGCCCTTAGGAATCTTAGCCCCTAGAGGCGAGAGAGAAAGCCTGGAGAAAGGAAGACTTTTCCTTGGTCAAAGTGGGTCAGATTAGAGTTCATTTAGACAGATCCGTGGGCTTTAACGAGATACACTTAGGAATGCTGAGGGAGATAGCAGATGTTATTGCTAAGCTGCTCTCTGTCGTCTTTGAAAGGTTGTGGAGAATGGGAGAGCTGCCTGAGGACTGGAAGAAAGCTAATATTACTCCATTCTTAACAAAGGTCAAGAAGTATAACCCAGGAATTAGCAGGCCATTCAGCTTAATCTCCATCCCTGGAAAGGTGATGGAACAACTCATCCTGGATGTGATCTCTAAGCCTATAGAGGAAAAGAAGGTTATCAGGTAGTTCACATGAATTCACTATGGAGAAGTCATGCTTGACTACTCTGATAGTACGACGGAATAGCTGGCAGGGTAGATGACTGGAGAGCAGTGGATGTTGTCTACCTTGACTTCAGGAAGGTTATTGACACTGTTTCCCATAACATCCTCATAGGTAAGCTCAGGGGATTGTGTTAGATGAGTGAGCAGTGATGTAGACTGAGAACTGTCTGAATGGCAGAGCTCAGAGGGCTGTGATCAGTGGCACAGGGTCTCGTTGGATGTCTGTAGGTAATGATGTTTTCCAGGGGTCAGCACTGGGTTTGGTCTTGCTCCATTAATTTATCAATGGCCTGGATAAAGGGGCCGAGCATACCTTCAGCAATGACGATACAAACTAGGAGGAGTATTGGATACACCAGAAGGCTGTGCTGCCATTCACCAATATCTGGACAAGATGAAGACCTGGGCAGAGAGGAGGAGCATAATGAAGTTAAACAAAGACAAATATGAGGATCTAGGAAGTAATAACTCCATACACCAATACAGTTTGAGGCTTGACCTACTGGAAAACAGCTTGGAGGAGAAGCACATGGAAGTCCTGGTGGACAACAAGTTAATCATGAGTCACCAATGTGACCCTGTTGCAAAAAAAAGGCCAATGGTATCGTGGGCTACCTTAGGAAGTGTAGGCCCAAGGGAGGTGGTGAGGCCACTTCTGGAATCCTGTGTCCATTTCTGGGCTCCCCAGTTCATGAAAGACAAGGCGGGTCCAGCAGAGGGGAACAAAGATCTGAAGCACCTTACTTATGAGGAAAGCTAGGACTGTTTATCCTGGAGAAGAGATGACTGAGAGGGGATCTTATCAATGCATACAAATACTTTAAAAGTGAGTATCAAGAGGATGTTTACAGTGGTGCCCAGAAACAGGACAAGAGGCAACAGGCACAAACTGAAACACAGAAGTTCCATCTGAATATGATGAAAACATTTCAAGGGTGACTGAGCACCAGAACAGGCTCCCCGGAGACGGTGTGGAGTCTCTTTCCCTGAAGATGTTCCAAACCCACATGGATATGAACCTGCTCCAGGTAAACTTGCTTTAGCAGAGGGATTGGACTAGACGAATTCCAGCCATCCTGTCCAACCCCAACTGTTCTGTGAATCTGTGAGTCATGGATTCCAGGATCAAAAGGATTGTGGTGTAAAGCTTTCCTTGTTTTATACACCCTTATGTTGAAAAAGCACACCAAAACTGTAGTATCGAAGACAGCTTATTTGTGAAATTCACAGGTTTACAGGCGATAAATGTAGGACAAAACCATGTAATGTGGTTGTGCTAAGTTGGACACCTAGTTATACTCTGAGAAGTAACTATAAGTGTCAATGTGCAGTTCAGATCCTTAAGTTTAGGAACCACGCAAAGAGATCCATCTGCAGTTATTCAAGTTCACATCTTAAGTATATGGAAGAATCTGTAGCAGATCCCAGCTTTCAGCACCACATCCTGACATCCTTCAACCCCTCTGACTTTGAGTAATACCATTTTTTTAACTCTGGGTATTTAGCCTCTACAGATTGACATGGTGAAAATTAAAATGCTTTGCAAGCTCCCTACATTTCAGAATGAAATCTGTTCCCAGTAGAAAGAAAAGAATGTTTATCCCATTTCAGATATTCACTTCAAGAAGAGACCCAAGGGAAAAAATAAAAGGAGAAAAAAGTCAAGAAGAAAAAATAAAAAACCGAAAGAAGAGAGAAAGAGAAGAGGAGAGGGTAGAGAGAGGAAGAGGAGGGAGGGGGGAACAGGAGGGAGGGAGGGAGGAAGGAAATGGAGAAAACAATAAATGTCAGGCTTCTGACTTAAAACTTCAAAAAATGACAAGAAATGCATGACATTCTTTTATTTCTTTTAGTGAATAAATTATGCATGTAATATTTAGTAATTTAGTGGCATTCAAAAGTTACGTCTCTACAATTAAATTAGAGTCAAACCATATTCCTTGGAGCTGGAACTTGGTTGTGCATTTTGTTAAATTTTTAAGGTAAGATCTCACAAAATTTTTGTCTCGACTATTCAGTAGGCTGCTAGAGAACTTCTGGTCACAACTATAGGTGTACCGAAGTAGAGGAAGCTTGCCACTTTTGAATAAGCATTTTGCATAAAACCATCTTCTTTTAGAAGATGAAAGAGTGTAATTGTATTCCTAGAAAATAATCCTAGCATCTTTTTAATTTGTTTTGATAGATAAAATAACACTGTATTACTTGAAAAACAAATGCAATTTCGTTATCTAAAATAAATAAGAATTCTATACAGTAAAATTCTATTCAGTCCTAATTAATGGTGGGTTTTTTTAAGAATTTATTTAAAAAAAAATTTTAAGCCATGCAAACCAATACCAGAGTCACATCATCATAAGTTTTCATTTGCATTCACCCATGACTCAGATTGGAGCTGCACAGTAATTACTTCTGTTTCAAGAACCATTTTGTTTAACAGATGTGGATTATTGATTTCATAATTTTAACCAGCTGTTTAACCAAAAATAATTTTTACAAGGAAAGGAAAATATTTTGTACATCTCTGCTTCTTGCTGCATTACTTTGACCCTAATTGAAGTTATTTCAGTACAAGCATATCCAAGCAGTTTCCTTATACAGTTGGATAATTAGTTCTTTGTGAGTTTAGAGTATCATATTTTCCATATTCTATTTCTTATCATATAAGACATTATAAAGATATAAATTATAAAGATATATAGTATATTTATCATTTGAATATCCATATAGAAAACATACCCTCAACATAGTTCAGTGTTTGGGTTAACTTGTTTCTTTCTCTTTCTATTATTTTCATTTCTTTTCTTTTATTCTCTTTTTTCTTAAATTAAAAATACTTTTATTAACTGAAAAATACAATTTAAAACCACTTGAATTAATAAATTCACAAAATATTTCTCTCCATAAAAAAGCAATTCATAAAAAAAAAAGAAAAAAGCAAAATTTTTTTAATTGGGTCATATTTAATTTAAAAAGGAGAGTCAGAAATGGTCCACACATACACAAGGAAATCTTTCTTGTTTCAGTACAACACTGAACTCTGTCTTAACTAACATTCCCCTGTGAATTCTTGTTCCTTCTTTACCAATTCAGGTGTTCCCCCATGACACACACACACACAACAGAGCCACAGGCCAAAAAAATGGAAAGCAAACAATCAACGAACAAATCACACACACATTTGATACTTAATTTTACAGCTGCAAATAAAGAAAGCTGTATGGCTGATTTCATGTTGTATATTGTGTATGCTGTATTTTAATTTGATTTGTCACTCAGGGTTTCATTGCCCTTGTACCCCTTCTAGTTAGTAAGCACTGATTAAATAGCATTACAAAAGGGGGCAAACAGTAATGGGGAATTTTAATCATCAGTTAGAAATCTCAATATTCAGACTAGGTCTAGACTTTAAAGATTTTCCAGAGTGGTAACAACCAGAGTGGTTGTGGCAGATAGAATTGTTAATAAAAAAAAAATTGTACTCGTAAATTAGAGCAGCTACTCCCTACAACTAATACGAGCTCCAAGTCCATAACTTTGATGTAAGTTATACTGACATGAACTCTTTTGCAGTCACATACTCAATTATCTCGCCTTCAGTGTACCAAAAACCCCCACCTCTCTTGGCTGAGAGACAGGAGCAGCCATTCTCCAAACAGGCTTAGCCAGCATAACTAAACAGTGTGAAACACCTAACTTTTCATAGAACCATAGAATGCTTAAGTTTGGAAAAGACCTCTAAGATCATTGAGTCCAACTATTAACCCAGCACTTTCATGTCAACCCCTAAACCCTGTCCCCAAAACACATAAACATGCCTTTTGAACGCTTACAGGGATGATTCCACCACTTCCCTTGGCAGTGTATTCAAATGCTGAACCTCCATTTGTTTCAGTGAAGAATTTACTCCTTATATCCAATCTAAATCTCCCCGGTGCAACTGGACACCATTTTCTCTGGTTGTATCACTTGTTACTTGGGGAGAAAGACCAACCCCCTCTTGCTACAACCTCCTTTCAGGCAGTTGTAGAGAGTGATAAGATGCTCCCTGAGCCTCCTTTCTTCTGGGCTAAACAACCCCAGCTCCCTTAGTCACTCCTTACAGGATTTGTGCTCCAGACCCTTCACCAGCCCTGTTGCCCTTCTCTGGACATGCTCCAGCACCTCAGTGTCATTTTTTGGAATGAGGGACCCAAAACTGAATGCAGTATTCAAATTGTGACCTCAGCAGTGCTGGCTGCAGGGGGATGATCACTGCCCTCACCCTCCTGGCCACAAGCCAGAATACCACTGGCCTTCATGGCCACCTGGGCACACGGCTGGCTCATGTTCATGTTCAGACAGTTGTTGACGAATGTTTCCAGGTCTTTTCTCCTGGGCAGCTTTCCAGCCACAGGTAAACACAAAACATGAGTCTGACATGTTCCACCTCTTATTTTCAGTTGGAAAGAACAGAGAGCAGTAGTCATAAAGAACCCTCTGTGACCCAATACTTCCTCAAAACTTTAGGATTCAAACTTACGTATGTCCATTGCATTAATTTTACAGAAACTCAATATCTTTCATCTTCGTATTTTTCAGGAAATTCAAGAGAGACCCTTTATATAGTATTTTTCAGGCATTAATTGACGTTAGACTGTTCTTTCCGCGAGCTTAGTGAGCTTAAAACAACGTCTCTAGCTAAGGAGAAGATCAAATAATTTTTGACTCAAGTAATTATAGGATTGTTTCACATGCTCATTTAATTTCCCACAGGATATCAGGCAATAAGTTGAATATGGTGCAACAAAGGCTTGCCTATAGACTGGTGGGAACATTTATCATTCATTTCATATTCACTCACTAAAGGGTATCATATGCCAAAGCAGATTTTTAGAACACTACAGAAACAACCCTGTATGTATGAGAGGACCTTGTGACATGTCAACTGAATAATTCTACCTATTTCACAGAAAAATTTCATTTATTTTTATCAGCAGTGGCATGTGACATAATGTTACATTCCATTCCTCACAGAAATTATTGAAATGGTGTCCTCTCAACAAATGAGCTTTCCTCTACTCCTTCCTTATATGACAAAGAGGAGAAGGGTAATTTCTCTTCAGTTTTAATTGGGGGGGGGGGGGGGGAAATTTTTTGGGTGGGGGTGTATATAATATCT
>VZRV01005700.1:454443-643415 GCA_013398115.1 Falcunculus frontatus | reverse complement strand
GGGGGGGGAACAGTTTATGTGTGTGCTTGTGAATAATTATCCTCGTTATCTCCCTGAATTCTATTAACATTTTTGGTCATATTAATTTTTCCCTAAAAATTGTTATGTTTCTTTTAATGACCATTTTTGTTTGTTGCAATAAAAAAATATAAAAATGACCAATTGTGTCTGCCTCATCCTGACCTGGGCCCTCACCATTCTATTAGCATGCAGTTTGAGTCTTTAACTTCAGCAGTGTTCAGCAAACTTTCAGGCATCTCAGTGGTGTATCAGGATGAAAAAATTAGTGTTTCTTCATCTTTACCAACTCCAATATATCACTGAAATACCTCTTTCCTAGGCTGTGCTAGTGCTTGTGCTGTCCCACAGTAGTTAGCCAATAATGCCTCAAAGTCATTAATATTGAACACAATTAATTGTCTGTTATCACTGAGGATTTGCTTCAGGAGGAGTTCTTTCTGACATGCTGCACACTTAAACAATAATTTCTCCTTGCTCCCAGATCTGTGGTAGGCGATCCCATATCCCATTTTAAATATCTGTGTTCAAACCCTGACTGAATGGTAACTGCTCAATGCTCTAAATTCAAAGCTGCTGAAAGAATAGCCTGCTTTTGCTACTCTTTAATGGCATAAAATTAGCGCCTTCAAAAGCCTCTCACCTAGCATCAATATAACCAGAAAGCTGCTTCAATGCATGGATCAAGTATTCCCCAGAAGCAAGAAATAACTATGATTTAGGAATTTGCAAAAGCACTGTAGAAGAATATGACACATAATATCGTATGCCAGAGAAATATATGGCTAATTTCAAGATCAGCATGGCTGGATATCACTCTCGGAACAAGACAAAAGCTTCAGTGGATCTATGAAAATGGGTAAAATTAGGGATACATACACTTCTGTTTTATGAGGAGCAGCCCAGCTTGCCCTGAACAGCTCAATTGATGCAAATGCCTCCATAAAGTGTGCTATTACCCTGATTCCCAGAACAGTAAATTCAATACAAAACTGTATAAGCATTCTTACCTATCATTCAGCCACAAAAATTATTATAGAAAGCATGACCCACATCACAGATCATTTTCTGCGCACTTAATAGGCACAAAGAATAGATATGATGATATTAGAAATTTACATAGAAAATAAATATTCTATCATGCTAAAGAGTTATGAGGGTTTCAGCATTAACCCTAAGAAGTTTTACCAGAAAGATGCCTGGTATGTATTGAATGAAACTAACAAGTTCCCTCTTTAAGAATAATGGCTAGTTGGTCAGAGATCTTCTTACATTTTTTATGAGTAATAAGACTGAGATTTCATTTCTTAGAAATGCAAATAGTCTATGAAATTTCTGACCAAGGGAAATCCACCTGCATTCATTCAGACACTCTATAATCATCTATCATCCAGTTTCTGATACATGATACAGAAAGAGTTCTCTTTTATAGCAAAATGTTTTTCAAAGTAAGGTCTGAGTAAGCCACTCCCTCTGCTAGTCTGGGATAATGTCATTACTCAAAAACAGTACAGTCCACCACCATCTCACTTCTTCAATAGAAGAATAAAATACAATAGTACAGTGATAGTTTAGACAAGCATGGAGAATCAAGTAGGTCACCATGCTTTCCCGAGGAATACTAGTGAACTAAGGTCATGATCTAACAGAAGTAAAATTTGCTTTCTAAAGGGAAGAAATGACAGCTTTTATATGTACTTTTTTCTAATTTCTGGGGACATTCATTGATTTTATTACCAATCAAATCACAGTAGAATAAGAAATCAAAAAAATCTTAGAATGCCTTCCCCCTCCACCTCCCTTCTTCCTAGACTCATCTTTACTCCCAAATTCTCTACCTCCCCCTCTCCCCAGCACCGCAGGGAGATCCGGAATGAGGCCTGAAGTCAGCTCCTTCCTCATCATGGGGAGGACTCCTCAGTCTTCCTCTGCTCCAGTGTGGGCTTCCCGAGAGGTCACAGCCTCTCTCAAGTGTGCACATGCTCCAGTGTGAGACCCTCCATGGGCTGCAGGTGGATCTCTGCTCCACCACAGACCTCCCAGGGTTGCAGGAGAATATCTGCTCTCACACTTGGAGTACCTGCCCCTCCTTCTTCACTGGCCTTGCTATTTGGAGGACTGTCTCTTTCACATGTTCTCAGTCCTCTCTGTTCAGGTGCAGTTTCCCAGGTTTTTTTGCCCCTCCTAAATCTATTATCCCAGAGGCTCTACCACCATCACTGATTGGCTTGGCATTGGTCAGTGGTGGGTCCATTCTGGAGCTGGTTGGCTTTGAGTCTGTTAGACATGGGGGAAGCTTCTGGCAGCTTCTCACAGAAGCCACCCCTGTAGCCACCCTGCTACCAAAACCTGGCCACACAAACACAATACATTATTCAGCTGTGAAATGTTGAAGCCAAGATATGTAGAAACCACTTTTTCGTATTAGATGGATGAGTGAAAGCCTATCTACACAGATAGGTAATTAATCCCTTGATTTCAATTTTTTTTTCCATGGCTTACACAGAAATTGTCAAATTTGCATGTCTATTTGCCATGCTGGATGTTTAAAAAAAATATAAAATTCAAACTGAAAATGAAACCAAACCTATTTGCTATTTTCAGTAGCATGCCATCTCAATTTTCTGTTCTACACAAATACAAAATATTTTCTTTTCAGAGGTAGCATGAGTGATAGCTAAATAGTTTTCTACAGTAATGTCAAAACAGGCCCCTAATATTTTTCTGCCACTATCATGATAGCTTCTGACTTATGCCTGTCTGCTTCTCCATACTCTTTGCCCAGCTTTTCAAATGTCCTGTTCTGATAGAAATCCTGTCACCTCCTCAGTGTCCAATTCCAGCTATATTCATACTAATTACAGCAGGAGCTGGCTCCACCACTGCATTGGTATTTCATCCTTGTGCTCTTTATTGGATAGTCACATCTGTAAGAGTGTCCTGACGTAGACCATTGCCCAATTATTTTAGCTTTTTATGATTAATTCATAAAACCATAGAATCACAGAATGTCTTGGGTTGGAAGCGACCTTCTGTCCTAAATATCTAAAATTACATATTTTCTATTTGGCATTTCTTTACTTCTACATTTAGCTACAGATTCATTACCATAGACCACATTTTTCCAGGTTTATTACAAATATGTGGAAGATGTCACATACTTTTACTGGACCTAAGAAATCTACTTTTTTTTGGGTTACTTGTTTTGAGCCTATTTTTTCTGATTTTCCCCAGCACTGTGAGATTTTTCATATAGCTGTACTTCTACTCCTAGGCCATGCTAGCAGCAATTGTATCAGTCTCAGATCTTAACAGCTTTGATTTGCATTAATACATAACCAGCAGCTGCCATGCCTACGAGTCTCCTTTTTGTTGTATAAGCCTGCATCCACTTGTGTTCAGTCAGACCATTGATTTGAACATAAGTGATCACAAGGAAAGAGAAATACTACATAATAATAATAATAATAATAATAATAATAATAATACAACTCTGTTCTTTTAAAATAAATATTTCACGTCAGTAAATGCGACATTTCATGATTTAAAAAAAATTAAATTCTTGCACGTCCCGATTAGATAATTTAGGTCTTTTCCTTTGTATAAAAGAAGAATTAGGTATATTTACTATGTACACTTATTTGAAATAATCATATGACTTTGTAGTTTGCATTCTCTGTAGATTTCAATAGTGGGGTTTAAGGGTTAGTAAATGCAACTCAGAACACAAGCTTTACTCAGTCCGGGATAGATCCCCAAATTGGAAATGTGATCTTTATCTCGTTCTTAATATAAATAAAAATTTGGGATTTTGCTCTAAAAACATATTTTTTAATGCAGCCAGTTTCTTAGATTGATATGGATTTTTCTGTCTTAATTTCTCTGCACAAAAAGCCATAAACACTGAGAAAGGGATGGCCTCTGGAAAATGAGTAAGAAAACCTGTTTGGGCAGGTTGCATCTACAGATCGTGGCCATTACATTGTATTAACCACTGTTGCTTCCCTTCCTCCTCCAGAAGTACATTTGAATGGTCCAGAAGTTCCACAGTACCCAGAAGGATGCAATTAAAAATCTTGTGATCTGGATGTGGCTCAAGAGCCAGTTTGGCCTTTTTCTAGGCAGCATGAAAGAGCAGAGCAGTTGTGTAAGTGTATTGGCTTCACAAGGCTTCCTGGTGAGACTTTTCCAAACTACATAGAATGTCTTGATTACTGTTTGATCATGTGGTCCACATTTTCAACTGAAACAACATGCAAGTGTCACACAAACAGAAAAAACATTTAGAAGAAAGTAGTTATAACCCTGATCCCTAAACTGGTTGCTCTAAGAATTTCCTTAATAGACTTTATAGGGTACAACAGACAGAAGATCCAGGTATGAAAGCTTTTATTTCCACTGGAAATGCTGTGCACATGCTAATACTTTGATATTTAAGTTAAAGGCACATGCTTGCTGCAATATTCTTGCTAGATCTAGAACAAATCTATAGAAATTAGCAAAGTAGGAAATTTTAAGAAGGCAATAGGTATACTTTATTTACGGACAGATTAGGATCGTGATAAGAGAAATAATAAATAAAGGAAATAACAGGAAAGATCCCCTCTGTTCTTTTTAAGTAACACAGAAGAGCAATGAAGAGAAAAAGCAAGTTTTCAAAACATAGGTATTTTTCTTAAAGCTGTGTAAATAATTCGTGGAATGCATTTATCTGCCTATCTCTCTCTGCCTCCGGCTCCCTCACTATCTCTGTCTCTATCATATTCTCACATATTTATATATTAAGATAGTAAATTAAAAATTAAAATATCACAATCCTTGTGATAGTCACACAGAATGATAATTTACAATTTAGATTTAAACAAAGACAAAAAAATTACTTTTTAGAGTAAAAACTGATCTGTCAATTATTTGGTATTAAATACAACTTATATTTTAAATCTTTCTAATTTTGCTAAATGGGTGACTCCTGGGTGAAGAATTGGCTAAAGGGCAGAGGTTAAAGTGTTGTAGTGAACAGGGCTACATCTGGCTGGAACCAGCCAGCAGTGCTGTTCAAGGTTTGATTTTAGAGATTTTATAGTCAATATTTCTATGAGCAATCTGGATGCAGGAGTTGAACACACCATTAGCAAGATCACACCAAGCTGGTAGGTGCTGTACAGCTGGGATCACTGAGCAATGATTAATGAGATAACACATAACAAGTCTAAGTGCCAAATTCTGGACCTGGGATGGAATAATGCTGGATACAAGTAGAAGTGGGAGAGGAGCAGCTAGAGAGCAACTCAACTCTGCTAAAAGGGATCTGGAAGTGCTGGTCAACAGCAGGCTCAGCAGGAGCCACCAGGGAGCCTGGGCGGCCAAGAGGGCAAGACCCATCCTGGAGCACACCAAACACAGCATCAGCAGCCACTCAGAAGATGTGATTATCTTGCTGCATTCAGCCTCAACTTGAGTGCTGTGTGCAGTTCTGGGCCACACAATTTAACAAGGAGCTGAGGTCCTTAAATCTATCCAAAGGAGGGCAACAAAGCTGGTGAAGAGGCTGGTAGACATCTCCTAGGAAGACTGAGAACTCTGAGTTTGTGCAGCTTGGAGGAAATGAGGCTGAGGTATGACATCATTGCTCTCTACCGCTTCTTGGGTAGGGGAAATGGAGCGGGATGTGCTGAGCTCTTCAGCCTGGGATCCAGTGATAGGATGCATGGGAATGGCTCAAAGCTGCACAAGGGGAGGTTTAGACTGGACTTCAGGAAGCATTTCTTCACAAAGAGGATGGTCAAACCCTGGAACAATCTTAATAGACAGCTGGTCAGTGTCCCAGGAGGGGAATAAAAAATTAGTCCAAGGGCCAATAAACATATACATAGACAAGCATGTACCAATATATAGAAAAAGAATCCTTACATCCTTAGCAAATGGGTTTAAAATGACTTCCAAAATTGCAACCCTGATTTTAAACTTACACAGATGTTTGTTTACATAAATAGGAGGTTTAGCTTTTTCTAAATGTGACTTTGCAGTCTATAAGCTTTTCTTCACCAAGTGATATGACGTGTAAATAAAGGAGGAAGATCTTTAATTTAAAGGAAAGTTACACGAATTCAAGAATGGCTTTTCCCAGAGCAATTTATAGGCGTGGAAACCAAATTTTTCACCTGGTTGCACCTTGTCAACCAATTTTCATCTTATGCCATAAAGAGAAAGAATAAGTTTTTAAAATATTATTGTGTTTTCTTAAATCTACATTAGCTCTTCCTTGAGTAACAGTCCTCAGGGAGACAAATAAGGATTTCACACATCACTAATTAAAAAGTTTGCACCAGCAGCAAATGTAAATATATTTCAGATAAAAATCACTTTAAAATGTCACTTGGAAATATTTAAATCAAATATCTCATTTTTATTATCTTTTTTTCCCCCGGCATTTTCATTTATGATCTCCAGAACTGACTGAGATTCCTACCTGGATATTCTGTGAGTGAAACACTTTGTTGTAAAATGAATAGGACTTCCATCAATCACAAGTCAATGCATTACCTTATCTTCACAGAGACTTGCTGTGCAATTCCTCAGCAACCCGGAAAATCATACCCAAGTGTGCTGCTTATGCACTCACACACACCCCTGATCATCAGCTAGACAAAAGCTACGTCTATAGGATAAACCTGAATTTTATCTTTATACTGAAATTATAATGTTAAAGCCATAGCTTGCTGCAGGGTAGTTATGAAGTCAGGCTGAAAGATGACTGATAATAAACTTATTTTAGACTATTAGGGTTGTATACAAGTCTGGGTCATTGTAGTATTTCAAAAGTGGTAGTTTATAGAAAATTTTCTCAATTTCTCTATATAAATTCAAAACAGTTGAGACCATAATTTTGACAGTATTTTCTACTGTATTTTCAGATACTAGTGACATTATCATGCAATGAAGAACAGTAGCATTAATATCTACCATACCTCCATGTAAATAGATTTATAGTATGCTGTCGAGGGTAACCCAAAACATTATTGTATGCCATCTCTAGCTATGCCCAAAAAAATGTTACTGTCTCTTTAAGACCCAACGTGGCCAGATCCAGAATTGTGAGGCAGTCGAGAGGTTCCAGGCCCTTTAAAAGTTTGGGAAACCCAAGCCAATTTCCTTTTTTCCCTGGCAGTGTTTGCTGAAGGCAGAGGCTCCACTTTGGATGGTTGTTTTATTCCTGGCTTACAACAGTAGCCAATTGGAAGAACCTCATTTCACAATCAAAAACTGCTCTGGAATGGACTTCGCAAAACCTGCTGGCAGCATGAAGCGAGCCAGTCCCTGGGGCTCAGCTACTAGTCCCTACTACTACTAGTGATAACAATAATATTAATAACTGAAATGAAAAGGAGAGAGGGAAAGTAATAAAACCAAAGAAAGACAAGAGATGCACAATACAGTTACTCACCATCTGCTGACTGATGCCCAGTCACTGATGCACCCTGAGCAGCAATCTGCTCCTCCCAGCCAACTGCCCCCATTTTATATATTGGGCATGACGTTCCACAGTATGGAATAACCCTTTGGTCAGTTTGGGTCAGCTGTTGTGGCCACGCTGCCTTCCAGCTTCTTGTGTACCTGTATGGCAGAGCATGGAAAACTCAAAAGTCCTTGACTTAGGGTAAGCATTGCTCAGTAACAGCCAAAACATCAGTGTGTCAAAACATTATTCTCATTCTAAATCCAGAAAGATGTTGCTATTTCAGCAAACCAGGAAAACCACAAATTACTTGCTGACTGCAGTTTTCTTCTGAAATAAAAATAATATTATAAATAAAGGTATTACATTTTAATTTCTACTTAAAAAAAAAGTCCTTAATTGATTCGAATGGAAGGCAGCAAATACCAACAGTATTCAGTCAAATAATTTTAGTAGTTAAAATACTGTATTAAAAAAAATCCCAACAAAACAAACCAGCAAAACAAAAAAAAAAGTTAGGAGGAGATATCTGGAATGAGAAATCTTTAACCCAAATATTGGAAAGCCTTAGACTTCAGTGAAAGTGCTGTTATTGTAGTGACAAAGGAAGACTCATCTTTCCGAGTAAATGTATTGAATTTTTCTGATTAAATATGGTGATTCAAAGGTGTGTTCAATCTCTTATTTCTTGGAAGAACAACATAATAAAGTTTAGAATAACTTTCCTTAGATTAAATGGAGCAGTTCAGATTTTTTGAAACAATACAAATATGCCTATTGTATCTTTGGTAAGCTATGTTAAACTGTGAGAAAACACCCTCTATTGACCTGCATAACCAAAAAAGTCTTTTATAATTTGATAGGCTCATTAAAGCTGTTCTATGTAATTTTTAGTTGAATTCGTTATTTACTTTCCTGGAAAATTTTAATATAGATCATATATTTTCTTCTTAATAACCTCATGAAATTTCAAAATATTTTCCTCATTAAAAATAGTATGTTAAATGTGTATATTTCCCACAGCATTAAATTAATCATTTTATATAAAATACTTTAATAACAAGAATTTGAACTGATGTTCATTTTGTTGAAGTTGTCAATACAAAGAAGGAAAGGTATTTTTACCCTGTGTGTTGTGTAATTTGTGTCATTTAAAGTCATACTTAGTCTCACAATGCAGCCTTATTCATTATTTAAATGATAGTGAAAAATACAGTAGACAAGCTTCTTTTGGTTTTCTTTGGTTTATTGCTGTTAAGAATAAATAACACACCAATAAAAATTGTTCAGCTAAGTTACCCATTTATAATAGTTTTGTGTTACTATATAATTTTTTTTGCAGATACAAGGCACAAGTATTGTTCAAAGCATATATGCATTATATAGCATATTCTAACTGTATTTTCATTGCTTGTCATCTGGGATAATTACAATAACTGAACAATCATGATTAGTAGATCTTTATTGTATATTGCCTGAATTGGGCATTGGAGATATTATCTGATGACCACAGATACTATTGCACTGTTGTATCCATGAGGCTTGAATATATAAGGAGATGCAACCGTATATGGAGATATTTTCAAGTTAGATACAGGAGGCATACTTAAAAAATTTAAAAAGAAAAGAAGTATAACTTGTCAAGAAAAGTTATGGGGAGGAGTGGGGAGGAGGTGGCTGGGTTTTGTGGGTTTTAATGGTTTGGGGGGTTTTTGTTTCATTGCTTATTCATTTTCATTGGTCACTTATATCTTGAGACAAGTGATAGGACGTCATGGAATGAAGGCCAAAATGAAAAGACTGATGAAAAAAACACCCAACAAACCTATGGAACCATTAAGGTTGGAAAAGTGTTCTAACAATATTGAGTCTAGCCATTATCCTATCAGGGGAGGTTTAGATTGGATATTAGGTGCATTTCTTCACTGAAAGGGTGATCAAACAATGGAACATTCTGCCCAGGGAAGTGGTGGAATCACTGTCCTCGGGAGTGTTCAAAAAATGTGTAGATGTGGCACTTAGGGACATGCTTTAGTGGTGGCCTTGGCAGTGTAGGCTGCAGGTTGGGGTCTGTAGCGCACTCTGGCCGCTGGCCNAAAAAAAAAAAAAAAAAAAATACCCAATATCTTCATAGAAAATTCAATCTGTTTTGAGGACAAAATATCTGTAGAAGAAATGGAGCACTACCTTTGGAGAAATCAAATTCTTTAGCATGAATTCAGTTTTCTAAAGATGATACACTGATGCAAAGGTTGTTTTGAAAAAATCGTGGTACTGGCTATAAAGATCACTTTCTGTTGGTGGTTCATAAACTGGGCATAGAAGAGGCGGTGCATAGGTTACTAGAGATTTGGGATGTAAACAGTATTTGGAAGATGAAAAGCATGAGCTGCTTTGTCAAATTGCAGCAGACTAAATGTGTATACCAATAGAAAAGGAAGCTCTCTGCAATGGCTGTATCAAAATTAATATTCACTGAAAGAGACAGGAGTTTTGGGCTAAAATAGTATCTAATTGTGTATGCGAAGATTGTATCAAATTGTATTTGCACAAGCAGTCGGATCGAGAATGCTGTCATCCTTAATTCTGAAATCCTTAACTTTCGAACTTTGACATTCTTTTAACATAATTTTTCAATATAGTGTGTAATGTATAATGCATATATGCAGAAAAGGCAGCTCTGACAGTAACATGTTCTCATTTTATCTGTTGCTAGCTATTTCTTTTCTCAGAAAACTAATCAACCCCAAAAAGCATTTCAGAATTCACATCAGAAGGGAATTGACTTTCTTCTATCAGTTTTAATTCTTTCTTTTTGTTACTATTAAAACAGTTATCTGCACCAGCTAATTTGACTTTGACTTGCATTTATATACTACATTCTTATATTTGATTTTCTGAAAGGAGAGGGAAATCAAGTACATAAAAAGATTCAATCAATCTCTGTCTATTCTACTCTCACAGGTATGGTAAAAGGGAATGCTTTCAAAAGATCTTTTTCTCTTACAAAGATGATCTGTAGTATCAGGACCAAACTGCATTAAAATAATAAAAAATTCCCTGACTACAAGGGACAACAATCAGAATTGGCATTCAATTTGTATTCCACCAGAACATTTTAGCATGCCATCTTATTTCAGCAAGCAGATGGTGTAGCATTTAGTTCTCAGCTGTTGGGAACGTTGATGGACTCATCATCTTTGGCACAGTTTGTGTTGTACTTTTTAAATAATAACACTTTTCAGTAATTGACAGAAATTGCACAATTCAACTATGCACCCAATGCTCAGCACAGGGCGATGCATTATGTGAAGTTAGCATTTTATTAACTTCAGCTAGTAACTTCAGTTTTCTGATAGTCTGAGAGATTTCATGTCAAAAAGCATTAGTCATTTCATGTATTTGATTTACCTGAACTTTATCTAAGAAAAAATGCCTAAGATAACTTGTTTTTTTGGGGTTTTTTAAATATGAAATATGTAGATTGTCCAGGCACCTTGACTAATTTACCTTGTTTAAAGGAATCCTGAATATTTATATAAATATCAGTAAGAAAATATTACAGCTGCCAAAAAAGTGCTCTTCTGTATCTTTTATGTGACCTTAGAACTTAAAAGTGAGTTACAAAAAAACTGTTCTGGTTTTAATAACACAGCTGTTGAGACACTGAATCCCAATTTTTCCTTTCTTTTCTTGGTATTTCCTTGACACCTCAGACTTGTACCTTTTATTAAGAAAAACAAACTATTGTAGCAGTCAAAGTACAGGATTAACTCACTTCCACTTGGAATGCCTTCTCAGTAAAATAGATTCTACTTTACCCAAAATACCTAATGCCTGAAAACCACAAATCAGTATAAAAGAGGTTTCAATCACTTGTTCAGAAAGAGTCATAGCTAAAGTCCGTTTTAAAAATGATTTGCTTATTTTACATACCAAATTTTTGGCCAAGACAAACTATTGTGTAAACAGCAAAACATAAAATATAAAATTGCACTAAAAAAAAAAAGAATAAAGTAAGATTATGTTACTGCCTCCTAATGCCTTGTAATCCAAGAGTTCAAAAAGAGAGGGTGGAACACATGAAAAATATCCAAATAGTTCTAAAGAAAGGGTCATTTCCGAAAGGAGAAACTATCAATTTATAGGAAGTGGAACTCTGAAAGTTCTTCTATTCAACTAGTTCAATCTTTATTGTTCATATTTTCTCATCACATAGCAATTTATATAGGTAATTTTTTAAGCTATGTTCACATAACAGGATTATAAATATGTTTTCATTATACAGCAAATTAAATTGTCTTTACAAAGCAGAATTGGCTGAATTTTAACCCTTCAATATGCAGCTTCTAGACCTGTATTATGATAAGCTCTGAAGCTCTTAAATTACTCATATTTCCTAAACAGGGAAATTTATTGTCCAGAAATGACTGTGTTGTTTGGAAAAAAAACCCACAGCAAAACAAAATAACCCTGCACAGCTACATGACTTTTTCGGGAGATGATTCACCTATTAATTAACACAGTGAAATTACGCACAGATAAACATAATTTTTCCCAGGCACCAGAATGACCTTTTTTTTTTTTGAGAAAGGTAATTGGCAGGTTAAAGCTAAATAGACTGTAAATGAGAAGATCTGTGAGCAGAAGCAGAGGAGAAAAGCTCTTGAGAAAGAAAGGCAGAAAGAGGAAAAAGAAGACTTTCAGTGACAAGATGACACAAAACTTTACACCAAATTTAAAAATGAGAGAAAAATATATTCTTTCTGTCTGGATAGACTACTAGATAGGCCCCTAAGCATGTTCAGAAATTAAGATTTCTTGTTGAATTCACTATGCAGTTTAAACTCATGCTGATTTCAAGAAAAGTGTATACAGCAGAAGCTGAAATAGATCCTTGGGATTAGTCAACCAATAATTCAGAAATACAAATTACTAAATAAAATTTAATATGATTATGGTATGGGTTCTGATTTTAGCATGTTAATGTAAAATGAATTTCCATGGTAAATTTCTAATTACCCAAACAATTTCTTAGCAATATCACTAAAAAAATCCCAACCATCTGCTCCTTGTCCTGTTGAGGATTTCATTGCAAGTCTTCAGAGAATGCACTGGACTCTGAGATAGCAAAACAATGTATTCAGCTTTTAAGAGTGACCAATAAAAACGTATTATGAAGTAAGATAAAAGCACTGAAAAAAATTCAGTGTCAGTCTTTCATTGCTTTGTTTATCTTATCGAGATTAATGTATCAATCTCTATAGGAAGCAAAAGGAAACGAATAAATTTTTAGAGCTTTTTTTTCCATCATGTTTTTCCAGTCCCAAATTGAGATTGTTGTTTTTGGAGGGGTTTTGTGGGTTTGGGTTTTTTGTTTTTTGTGGGGTTTTTTTTTGTTGTTGTTGTTTGGGGTTTTTTTTTGCTAAGGGTTCTCCAGTGGAATTCAGCAAGCAGCTCAATTTCAGTATGCTCTTACCTTAGAGATTCTGAAAACTATACAAGTCAGTAGGACTAAAGATGCTTCAAAGTAAATGCTATTAATGCTCCATTTTACACAGCATTAAATATTTTAAAATATGGAGTTCATTTTGTGTGACAAAACAAAGAAATTAAGAAAATGCTTTGTTTGGTAATGTAATATGCAGAAGTCCTTATGGCCACTTAATATGGCCATCCTGTCAATATGTATTCAATCTATTCTGTTATAAATAACTGTATGTCTGAAAACACGACCTCATGAAGTTTTCTTTAATAATTTGTTAATTGTGTATATTGTTTATATTTAAGTGCTTCTCTTCAGTATTTGTTGAATGGACAAACAGTCCAAAAAATTAATTCATGTACAAATTCCACTTAGACACCGCTACAGTTTGCATTCCAGCTGGTGTAGCTGAAACAGTGCTTTTCCTCTCTCACTATTTGTTTTTACATTTTTTGGCCTGAATTAACATTCCAGTTTCCCTTCAAGACCTTCTTTCCTAAGAATAATCTCTCATGTATCTTAATGTTATTTTCTTTTCTTAATGAAGTATACAACATGAAGAACAACGGGATATTACACAGCTGTATCAAAATCATTACATTCTTTAAATTTTCCAAGCACTTTCTTATTGAGGTATTTGGGAATATTATTTCTTTGCATTAGGGCTGGGATAACTGGAAAGATTAGAATCCAAGTATGGTTGAAGTAGTTCTATGTACATTTGTACTGATTCATAGCCGTGTATTTTATATCTTGGCAAAACAAATCAGATTAAAATTTATTAACTGTACATGATATATTACAAAATATATCACATATTATCACATATTAGTACATATTTCTGTTCTTGCATATTATTAAACACTTGTCCTATGGTCACATTATAGAAAATTTGTCTCAAGATAATTGTATATTTCCTTTGTCACTGAAATTTTATCAAATATAGGTCTCTACACTAAAATAAAACATAATTCCTAGAGGACTTCAGGTTCCTGTGAGGGAAGAGCAGGGCTAAATCACAGTCACAGCCCTGCGCTTCAGGAGAGAAGTGACTTCCTTGGGAGAATCCCAAGGAATACAAACATGGAGAGAATAGGGTCCCTGAGAGCTAGATGATAGCTCCTTCCATCTCAAAAACAGGTTACCTTGAAGAGCATGAAGTCAAGGCAAGGTAGGAAGAGGCCCCAGTGTATGTACAATGAGTTCCTGGCTAAACTCATGTATCAGAAGGAAGTGTACTGGAAGTAGGGTCAGGTGACCGGGGGCTGGGGCAATAAATGAACACTTTCTGGGGGCAGTAATTGAGTTAAGAAAGCCAAAGCTCACCTGGACCTGAAACTATCAAAGGATATTAAGGGCAACAAGAAAAGGACATGAAGAGGTGCATTATCTGCTAAAAAAAATCAGGAAAATATAGGTTTCGTGCTAACTGCTATCAGACATTTTCAAATTAAGCCTGAAGCAATCAGTCACTGTTTCAGGTAACAAATGTAATGTAACTCCATCATAAATTGGTAGGCTTATTTCTTCTAATGTATAATAATTATTATTGCTTTTCATGATTACTTTCTAATATGTTATCCAACACTTTCTAGTGTAACACTTTCTTTTTTTCTTTGGATGCAAGAGGCCCCCTTCACAGTGGATTCTCATGTAGAAAATAGTTCTTACCAGGTCTCACAAAGGTAGCTATATTATTTGATCTAAAACTATTTTCCTTATTTTCATATGGAATATGAATATTAATTTGTTTTTTAAAATGTATTTTCACTGGAAAACAAAAAATACATTATTATGTACACTGACAGTATTGTATTCTTATATTTTACTCAGTATGGATATTGAAAATGTCTCAGTGAGTTTAGTGTCAGTAACTTGTCTCAGTGAGTTTAGTGTCAGTAACTTGGTGTGATACAATACAGGAAATCAGCAGGTATGTAACGTTTTGCAGATGGAAATTATGTTCATCAAAGGATGCTCTCTATGTTTTCTGAAAGATTCTTTTTTATAGATTTTTTTCTAAATAGTCTTTTTTTTTTGTTGGTCTTCCATAAAAATAGTACTTGAGCCTTCACAGACCAAGATGAGGTTACTTTTTAATTTTTATTTTTTGTAAGACTGTCATTCCACAGGTCAAATAATATATCACCACTGTGCAGACAGAAACTCTCTTGTTATTAATAAAAGGAGCTCATCAGCTTACTTACCCAGGAACTTAGAGAAGTAATTAATGATCATGTAACTATTCACTGTGATCCCTGTGTCCCCTTTAAAGTCACAGCTTTCAAAATTACTTTTAAAAAATGTATTAGCAAGTGTACTGAATAACTGAACCAAACCAAAGTTTTGAGTGATCCTCTCTACAGTGAAGACAACCATATTTCATAGGAGACCTGTGGGATTGGTTGTTCTCTACTGTCACTGGCGATAAAATTATATACAGATACATTCACTTCCTCATTAGATAACACAGCTTTAGTCATGCAGCTGCATAGCAGGCTTGGGCTACATCTAGATTATGTATCTCTATATTTTATCTTTTTAAATCTAGATTCTTTTGACAAATTCATATTTAGCACAAAGCAGAATAGTTTCATTTGGGACCACACATTTCAAATTTAAAAGCATGATGCTGTCATCTTTGCATGTGTAGGCATATGTACACAGGTAATATATACACAGTGGCACTTGGAAGAAGAATCTTTGAGTATATTGAAAAATTTCTATGTAGTAGTGAGTAGGATAAATGCTACAATTATGTCATTCAGACTACATTATATTCACTTTATACTGAAGAATAGAATTGAATTTTCTTAAATCCAAAATAGCTTGTATATTTCTCTTCAGAAAAATATGTATGTGTACCACAGAAAATACATTGAAGTAACCCAGAAACTTTGTATAAGGAGGTTAGAATTATTCTTATATATGTATGTATGTATGTATATATATATACACTTATCCAATTTGCATTTAGTTCAAGAAAGTATTTGAAAGCAAAGCATCAGAAACAAGCAGATAGTTTATATCCTCAGAAAATATGACTTCTTCAGCTGGAAACATATTCCTTTCCCCAGTGTTTCTTACGACATTGTGGATGCTGTACTCCTGCTACAAAAGTTTCCACTGTCACCTAAAGTATCCAAAGTAAAGTCTCTAATTTTCAAAGATTGCTTATTAAAAAACAATACCAATGAACAAAATATTCCCCACTAGGTGAAAATCAATAATTTATTACAGATTACAAAATATTTCATATTAATGGATGAAAAATATAGCAACATATATATGTTCAATGCTGCATATGATAACGTCATTTAAAACAGGAGCTGTGTAAGGTCCTTTTAGCATTGCAGCTGTGATTAAGGATATTTTACCCATTCTTACAACAACTTTCCAATCAGTAACAAAACTCTCATTGATCTTACCTGTAACTTGATCAAGAACCCCATAAAAAAACAACCATCTAACAGTATTGTTGGCTTTTCTCACCTCTATTTGATTTCAGTAATGTACTGGCACACAGCGAAGCACCTGAAGAACATATATGTATATACACATATATATATAGGTCATTTGTGCTGACAGATGAAATAGTAGAATTTTATTAAGATTATCAGATAAAATATTATTCATGATAAGTGAGGCTGTACTAAAAATCAGTCAAGACAAGGGCTCTGTTTTGTAAAGTTCTGTGTAAATAAAAAGCAGGTGATTTTTTTTTGTCATGAAAAGCTTAAACGTAAAAACCCCATTGTGCACAATTGTAACTGTTCTGAAAGAGACTGTTTGCAATCTTTAAATAGGGAAAATGTATACGCACGACCATTTCCTCGTCCATGGTGCATTGAGCTTGCCTGGCTGCCAGGCACCCACACAGCTGCTCTCTCACTCCCCCTCCTCAAACAAGAGAACCTCAGGTAAAGACAGTGAGATCATTTACCCATTATCATCACAGGTAAAACAGGATTATCTTTATCAAAATTTATTTAACTGAATAGTAAGAAAAAAAAAAAGGAAAGAAAAATTAAAATTATGCCTTCCCCTCACACTCAAACTTTATTCCATTCCGTCATTCCCAACTCTTCTATCTCTCCCCCCACCTCAAGCTACACTGAGAGGGATTGGGAATGGGGGTGGTTACAGTCAGTTAAAAATAGCTCCTCTCTGCCATTCATTCCTTCTCACATTTCCCCTGTAGCAGCATGGGCTCTTCATTGACCACAGCTCCTTCAGGAAATACCCAGCTGCTTTTCACTGAGATACTCCAGAGATTGCAGTGTGGATATCTGCTCTGGCATGGTTCTCTCCAAGGGCTGCAGAGATATACCAGCTTCACCAAGGTGTCTCCACCAGCTGCAGTGAAACGTCTGCTCCTGCATCTGCAGCACCTCTTCTCACTCCTTTTTTGACACGGGTATCTGCAGGGTGGTTTTCATCACTTCTTTCCACCTCTACAGTGTCTTTTCCCACTTACCCGTGTTTTCCCAGAGGTGCCCATAAATGGCTGAGAAGCTCAGCTGTGCCCTGTGGAGGGTCCATTGGAGCTGGCTGAAATCAGCTGTGTCCAGCATGGGGTAGCCCCCATCTCTTAACACAGGAGCCACCCTGCAGCTCTTCCCACTGTCAGCACCTTGACACCTACACACCATCTCTGCAGAGAAGCAAGAATTTGACTGAACCTTAGCCTCTGCTTCCCCTATGCATTAAGCAGTGCCTCTGAATCCACACACAAGTGCTAGGCTCTACAAACAGTGCAAATTAACAGAAAACCTTTGCATCTTATTGAAAATAGAGGAAGAAGAAATAAAATAATGCACATGCATGAGATGCAAAGGTATGCAGAAACTCTTCTATCCCTGAGAAATTTATAGCTCAACCTTATTTTTTACCAAAAATAATGCCGTTAGAAATCAAACTTTACATGGAGTAGAAACAATGTCCAAGTATCCATATAGACACAGAGACCATTACTTGAACATGAGTCTGATAAGCCCAGAAAATAGTGGGTTGCAATCACGAGTGATTTATTTTCGTTAGAGGAGTATATTGTATATGGACAAGTTGCAGAACAGGAACAGAGACAAAAAATTATTGTTGTGTGTCTTAGCACTTTGCAAATAGAAATATGAATGTAATATGATCTAAACTGGTACTAGTCTGTTATTAAAATACAAAATTACTTGAAATATACGGTGCTAAAGGTAATATATTTAGCTGACAAAAGAAATATTCAGTAAGTGTTCATAATAAAATCTTTTGCATATTTCAAAACTGGATTTATTCAATTTGTAAAAGTGTGTCTTCTTAAATGTGTCTAATTCAGTATGCTAAATCTCTCTCATATTTCTTTTGTCAAATAATGAAGGACATGTTTTCTGTATATATGTGTCTGTATATACACATATATATGTATATTTTTATTTCTCTGCTAAAGAGACAAGTAAAACTCACATAAATTTTCATAATAAATAATCTAGAATTTTTAGAATTTAAGCCAAACACGAAGGAAGCTTTAGGTACTGTTACTGATGTCATTCAAAGAACCGCTACCTCATCATCTGTCTAGCCCTTCACTCACAGAGGTACAGTTTCTGCTTCTGAAATCCATTTTAGTTATTTTAACATGGTTTTTAATCTGTTTTCTATGAAAGCTATCCTAACTAATATGCTCTCAGTTAACTTCTTGAAGACCAAACAGCAATCCAATATTTCAAAACTGAGAAGTAAGGTACTTCAACTGACTGTGTCTTTCTTTACATGAATATAAATTTTTTATAATTATCCACTTTCTTAAGTATAATTTATAAGAAACACTAAATATATGCATATATATCATTCAAGTAGACTGATATCAAAAATATACTTAATAAAAAAAATTGTTTAGACCTTCTAACAATACCAAGGAAATATATAAATCTTATTGGTATGCATTTTTCAAATAGGATGATGTCCTGACAAAGCTGAGATTTCTATTGGACAGCCTCATGGCAGATTATTTGCCAAATAATGGAATTTGTCCAGTGTCTTTAAATAGCTTTAGGCAGGTTTTTGATGTTTCTTGGAAAGAACATTTTTTGATTTTCAAGTGCCTGTCCTGCTTGTTTAAATTATATGCTTGGAGCAGAAACTTAAGTAGATTTCTTTCCAGATTGCATAAATTTGGGTTTATCTCTTTTTCCTTGCAGAATTGTAATAAAATTAAATGCTATTATTAATAAATAATTATAGTCTCATTAAGTCGCTGCACATAAGTTTTCTTGCTTTGACTATTTTCATAACCTTAATAATATTTCACGGGTAACAATCATATTAGAATATGATATTATATAGGTAAGATAATTAGAGTTAGGAAATACAAAGTCACCTAGGCAGTTCTACATTCCAAAATACTCTTTATTTTCCTTCCACAGAAATCTTTGATTCTTTCATTTCATGTACTGCAAAAGTTTATCAAATGATGAAGTTGATCAATATTTTAGGATTTATGGCCAGTCTTTACCCTCTCTTTTAACTGCACGTTGTTGAAATCTTGTTCTAAACTTTTAATTATTTTTTTTTCTTACAGTCTTCTTTGCCAAAAATATTAATAGTCAGTGATAAGCCAGCAAAGAAATGTTAACACGAGCATTAAAATGGGAGAGGATAAAATGGTTGATTTACAAAATTCTGTTGGCAAGTTTTCAAAAAACTTAATTTCTCTATAGATTATTCTATACTGTGCATTTCATGAAAGTCTGTATCTTACAATTTTGCCTACCATACTTCAAAAATATTTTTTAGAATATTATTAAGATATACCTCATTATCACAGGACTAGATATTCTGCCAACTTCTCTTGCCATTTTACAGGATCATACAATAATGCAGAGGGGAAGGGTCCTCTGGAGGTTTCTGTACCGCAACCCAGCCTTGTGCACGAAATAGGGTCAGTACTAAATTAGGGCCAGAATCCTCAGCCCTTTTATAGTTGGGCCTTGAATACCTCTATGGATGGGGACTTCACAAACCTCTCTGGCAAATATTATACATGCTTAATTACCTTCACCACTGTGCTGGTTTCAGCTGGGGTAAAGTTCAGGACTCCATCCAATCTGATCTTGGACACTCCAGGAATGGGGCACACACAGCTTCTCTGGGAAACCTGTTCCAGTGCCTTACCACCCTCACAGTGAAGAATTTCTCCGTAACATCTAATCTAAATCTCTCCACTTTTAGTTTGAAATTGTTTGCCCTTGTCCCGTTGCTATCTTCCTGTGTGTAGAGTCACTATCCCTCTTCTTTATAAACTTCCTTTCAGTACTGAAAGATTGAAATGAGGTGCCTCTGGAACATTCTCTTCTCCAGGCTGAACAACCCCAACTCTCAGCCTGTTTTCATAGAGAGGTACTTGAGCCTTCTGGTCATCTTTGTGGCCTTCCTCTAGACTGGCTCTAATAGGTCCCACTTCTTTCTTTTATTGGCAACCCCAGAGCTGGGCACAGTATTACAGGTGAGATCTCACAAGTGCAGAGCAGAGGGGCAGAACCCCCTCCCTTGCCCTGCTGGGATGCAGCCCAGGGCACAACTGGCTTTCTGGGCTGCAAGTGCACATTGCCAGCTCATGTCCAGGTTTTCATCCACCAGAATCCCCAAGCCCTTCTCCTTAGGACTTCTCTCAATGACTACTTCTCCCACTCTGCGCTCACGTCTGGGACTGCCCTAAACCGGGTTAGGGTTGTTGAACTTCATGAGGTTCTCCTGCCAAAATCAAGTCCCCACTACTCCAGATCTCTGGAAAAGCTGAAGTGATAAGCCCAACAGCTTTGAAACAAGTGAAAGACATGGGCTGGTGAAAGCAGATGCAGGCATTAATGCAGTCCAGGTCTGTTTGTGAAAAATATTTTAATATTAGGTTATGTGATAAAAGTTCATTGTGCCTATATTGAGAATCCATCTACATCTTCAATACTGTTTGGAACTGGGGCAGGGGTATGAAGTAGCTTCTGCTCTTGCATCCACCTTCCCACATGCTAAGTTCCTATTTTGTAAGTTGTTGGAACAGAAGAAAGCCTTTCATGTGTGGAAAGACAAGGAAAGTGCTAAATGAGTAAAACCAGAAGAAATTATGAAGATGTGTGAGCACTTAAATCTTTCAGAACAAGGGAAGAAAACAGGTGGGGAAAAAAATGGTTTCTTTACAGCTCACCTGGAAGTTATAAGTGAAAGTCTTTTGGGGTTTTCTTTGGGATTTCTTTTGTCTGTTTGGGTTTTTTGGGTTTTTTTTTGGGAGGGGGGAAATTTGGTTGGTTGATTTGTTGGGGTTTTTTAAGGTACAAATTATTTATTCCTATTTTTTCTGTGATCAATTATTCATATGACATCCGTGGGGTATTTCTTACATGCTCACTGGAACTACTCAGATTACCCAATTCAAGCTTGAAAATATATCAAGAGATAAGGCAGAACATTTTCCTAGAATAAAGATGGAATCTCATTTAACACTGCTTAGAGGTTGAAAGTGATTGTATTTTCAGATTTTCTTCCCCAGTTTTATGAACCAGAATTTAGATCTTAAGGTGCATTACAGTTTTCATACTCACATATTTTTCTGGTTTGACATGTCAAGTGCTGACAGTATGACATTTTGGATATTCATCTATCTTAATTCAGTGATCTGCAATGTGTATGGAAATCATAAATCTCTGCTCTGCTCATTTACAAACTTTTTCAGGCAGTGTTGCTCAGCCGAGTCTTATTTAATTATTACTCTGAGTTTTATCACAAACCCCATATCCTGAATCACATATAATGAAACAAAAATGCCGTGTTTCTTCTGTACATGTGGTGCAATGCATACTGAATATTAATTTTGAGAATTAGAAGTATAACTCAACTAGTAAATATTGCCATAATTATAACTAGATTGTATAATTTGATTAATACAGATATTTCACTCTATCAAATATATTTTGTGTTCGGTTTTATTCAGAAAAAAACCCAGACAGACCGGAGGTACGAGGGGGTGAGGAACAAAAATTATAGGCTTTTCATATGGTCTGAAGTAAAATTTGTGAAATATTATTATGTTTTATTGACATGAAATAAATTAAATTACATTGTAGGAAAAAACTAATAAGTGAAAAGGTCAAAATAAAATAAAAACTTTTCAGTGCTGCCTAACTGAAGTATTTGAGTTCATTAGAACCAAAATTAACTTCAGTGTTTATGTATTCTTCTTTTATGGCTTCTATCTTAAGATAAATACTTTTGAAAAGACAGAAATGTAGAATATGAAAAAAGAAATCAGATTCCATTCTAATCATACAGTTAGAGTTTCCCCAAAGTTATGCTGGGGAAAGAGAACTAGCCTAACAATGCCAAGATGGTGGGCTGTGCAAACCTGTGTTCCCATGATGACTCCAGCCATGCTTTAATTCTCATAGGTATAGAGGGAGACTTTTGTCAGCATAGTTCCCTGCTTTCTCAGTATTCAGTAGCTTGTGTTTAGTTATGTTTTTCCACTATTTTTAGCCAGAAGACATTGTTCTTCTTCTTTCTTTCATGAATCCTTATGAAGTAAATAGGGGGTTGGAGAGTGAACCATCTCAAGCATTACAATGATCATCCATGCTGCATTAGCACTAGTTCTCTCATTGGTTTCTTTGCCAGGCCTAAGGCAACTCTGTTATGAGAGATATTAGCCAAGATTATGCTATAACTCTTGGATCTAGAAACAAGTCCTTGACATGAAGGACTACAATTTTACTTATTTCTCTCTTATTTAAGGACTGTTACTCCAGGCACTTTACTTTTTGGGGGGTATTGGTAGTCATTGTTCATTGGTATCAATGCTGTAAGGAATATGGTTCTTCTCTCAAAACAACAGCAAAGATGGTTTCAAGCACTTGGGTTGTTCCACATAATTCAGTCAGTATGCTTTCGTGTTGAATTATACTAGTGATCAATAAAAAACTCAGTTTGTTGGAATGAAACTGTGTAATTTCAACAGTTTTCATATACAAACATTCATTCTTATAAATAGAAGTGTGTGTGCGTGTGTGTGCGTGCCATTGCTTGTCCAGAAAATCAAATGTTTCATAGAATCATAGAATATCCTGAGCTGAGAGGGACCCACAAAATCATCAAAGCCCAGATCCTGTCCTTGCACAGGACAGCCCCAAAAATCACACCATGTTCCTAAAAGCATTTTCCAAACGCTTCTTGACCTCTGTTCATGTTTGAACTGTCACCTGCCTGTGACCACTTCCCTGGGGGCCTGTTCCAGTGCCTGACCACCCTCTGGGTGAAAAAGTTTTTCCTGATAACCAACCTAAACGTCTCCTGACACAACTGCAGGCCATTCCCTTGGGTCCCGTAAGTGGGCACCAGAGAGGAGATCAGTGTCTGCCTCTCCTCTTCCCCTCATGAGGAAGTTGTAACTGCAGTGAGGTCTCCCCTCAGTCTTCTCTTCTTCAGGCTGAACAAAGCAAGTGACCTTGTTTTGACTTTTCAACTAAATGAGAATGCAAACACTAACCTATTCTCTTAAGTAGACAGTACTACGTTTAGGCTAAAAACCAGTACAACAAGCTGGTCTCAATCACTGTATTTGGTCTACTAGAATGAGTGTGACCTCTTCTGTTGTTACATTAATAAGGTTCTTTTCTCTAGAGTAATCCTTTGGGATATACCAGAGTAATCTCTTGTCTTTCGGCTTCTTTCCACATCGAAGAGCAATTGTTATGCGATGACTTTTTTTCAACCTCTTTTTCCCCTGTGAGAACGAACTATTCAGTCCTGTTGGTTCATCAAGAAAAGAATTGGGACATAGGAAACAGACCAGCTCCAAGGTCAATATCTGAATTAATATGGAATATAAGGTGTTTCAGGGAAGGTATAATAACAATTGGTATAGACAATGACAATGCCTTACAATTTGGAAGAAAAAGAAGAAAAGCAAAAATGAAAAAAAGGAGAAACAAATCCAAGAAAGGGAATGGAAACAGCATTTCATTGTTGTTGTGCAAATGTGCTGCTTCAGCAGTGACAAACTCTAGCGTGGGGATCTGAGATCAATCCTGCAAGTCTCTCATGCCAAAAGAGCAAAGTGGTGGAGAAGGCCAAAATCAACACAAGCTTGAAAACCTTTCTGACATTAGTTTAAGAAGCTTTGCCAAGGAATCTGTTGCATCACTGGCAATATTGTCAAATGGTCTGACTTCAGTCAGAACTGATCTGCATAATAAATAATTGTTTCCTGACAGACTAATGACACCTCCCTAAATTAAAAAGACAGTTTATTTACAAATTTCACTTCTAGATACTTATGTATTAATTTTAAAATAAAAATGAAATTTTAGCAAAATGTGTAGGAACAGAGGGCTTATTCAATACTATTGTGCATCTATCCATTTTGTCTATGGATCCCCCTTGTGACAGGCTGTAGACAAATCAAACTGTATTTATAAGATGTAATGATTTTCCAAAGGCAATTGAGTCCCTATAATCTTACTGAAAATTTGTGGCATCTTGGAAGAGTCTCAGATTTGTGCCTTCACGAAGGAAGAAACCAGAGGAAATGCAATTTATGCATATTTTTTCCTGGCTGTGTCAAAAGGACAGCTTCTTTTCCTGGCTGGACAAACGCACATAACTCTCACCAAATTGTATTGTCTGTTGTCTTTTCTTTGGTGGAGAGAATTTCTGGGAACATCAGAGTGCAGAAGGGAGGATTAGTGTTACCCTTGCTATGAGGAAAGGGTGACAGGTAGCAAGCCAGGCGAAACTGAAAGTCATCTACTTCTCCTTGCTGTGCTGCTAATGAAACAAATTACTTTACTGAAATCTTAGGAGCACAGAAACTTTTTAGAAATATTTGTAGAATTCATGTCTGTTTGCATTAATCTAATTTTCATGTTAGAACAATATAATTTCAGTTTCTGTGCTCTTTAAAAGTACTAACATTTATTATTCAAAATTCCCTCTTACAATTATCACAAACATTATTATATCTCTATTAAGAGGTTTTTTGAAATTAAAATTAGACTGCAGTCCTATTTGCCCTTCCTGTAGGCTTGGGGTTCATGAACAAAGGTAGGAGTACATGGAAGGAGAGCAACTGTCCTGTCTGTTGTACCATTGCTTATCTTGCATGAAACAGGAATTTTCAAACTGATAAAAAAAAAAAAATCCCCCCAAAAGAAAATCAAACAAAAAATCTCCATATCCCCCATTGTCCAGTGTGTTGAAATTTGTTACCTAGAAAACTCTGTTGCAGCACACGAAGCTTAAATTCAAAGAAAGAATTTAATAGCTCATATCAGATCATTATGCTTACTTTCAGTCCTTTTTCCAATGAATAAAACACTTCTCTGTGGGTCTGGACCATTCATAGCTAGTGAAAGATCTTTCTAATCCCTACATCCTGGCTGTTTTATGCAGATGGAAAGACCTTTGTTTAGCTTCTAGTCACAAATCACTGTCAAAGCTAATACATATATTATTGTGATATGGTATAATTTGAACACCATGAACATTTTATTACTTAAAATCGGTAAAACTATGACCCATCATTATTTAAGTTTTCTAGATCAAATATGGATTACACACATTCGTATAGTGTTGGTGATTTATATCAGGTAACCGTCAAAATCACTCCCACTCTAGCTAATTAACCTTTTGTGAATTTCTTGTAAACTGTTTTCCTGAAATTGCAATGGTGACAAATGGCTGATGCTCTTTTCAGTCTATTTCCTCAAGAAATTGAAATGAACTTTTGTTTTGTAGTGAAAATCTCATTTTTCTTCACAGAGGCTTGTTACCCTGCACATGTTCTGTTCTCAAGAGAATGTTTTGATACAGAAATATAACATTTCATATGGAAAAAAAACCACCACTTTTTCAGACTTAAAAGAAGCCTGAGCTTAGTTGTGGAGGGAATTCTTTTCAGTGTTATTGCTTCATAAAATATATTGATTTCAGAGCTCCAATCTCTTCCAAAGAGAATACTTCATGGGATCTTGTTCAGCTCCTGTCCTCCCCAATGCCACTGGCAGAATGTGTTACATTTGTTTGCAGTACTCACTGAGGGAAAGAAAGAAAAGAGAAATACACAGCTACTAACATTTAGTACAGCTGCAGTTCACTCACTAACAATGGAGAAACAATGAATGGGGAATAGAGAACCAGAAAACATAAAGTGATTTATAAATAGAATCAAAACAGACATAACCAAAATCAAAGCTGAGATTGCTGGGGAAAGCTCCCTCAAAATATCAAGATCATACCTGCTGGAAAAAATGTATGTTGAGGGATCAAATTAGGATATAGTAAAGCAGGACTCATGCTAGCAATATGAGAGTGAAATATACCATTATCTCAAATTAACCTGCTTCATGGTCTTTTTTGGGTTTTTTTCTGAGGAATATCCTTAGTCTCTAAATAGGGAAGCCTACAGCAAAGTTTCTCCCTTGTGTTTATGCTCAACAGGCACCTACCAGGTATTAATCTGACCTGTTTTAGACATCTATGTCAGGGTAGGATGAATGAAGTTTTCAAAGTACTTTACTTTCTTCATTTTTCAGAAAAATATCCTAGCAGAAGCAGCTCTGATGTAAGTATGCATATTCAGTGAGATAAATTTCCTACCCCAAGCAACATGCAGCTTTCCTGTTCTGCTGTTCCTCACTTCCATATTTCTGTAACCAGCAACCAGACTCTGGTAAAGGTGATCTTAACACACAGGAATACAAAGATGCTTTAAAGAGCTCATTCAGTACAGTACATCTTACTGCTCTACAACTCTGAGGACAGGTGTTTAACATTACCACTACTGGCATTTTTCTTTTTCTCTCAAATACTTAGGACATTATAAATTTTGAAATGACACCTTGGGTCACTCAGAGTCTTTCTAAGGTGATAAAACGGAAAATTTTTGGTTATTTAGGTAATGTCTATAAGGCAGCAGCAAACTTGCAACTAAATAATCTTTCCATGATTGTCAGGGCTTTCTTCCAATGGTTGGGTAGCGAAGGGGAGGAAGAATTTGTTCTTTTTTTCCTTTTTCATCTCACTATTAATGTAGCTAAAGAAGGGCTTTTAGAGACAGATGAACTGAGCAGATCTGTTGGCTCACTGCCTACAAGAAATGTTAAACTTCTTTTCTGTTTAAGCTTAATGGGAGTAAACTTTAGATAATAATTTTCAAGTGTTCAAAATATCTCACTTTAAACTCAGTCAAATCTGCAAACACTCCATAGATTTCATACAGAAAATGAAATTATGTCTTCAGAGAATCTTCCTTTCTGATTCAGTCTGATTATAACAGCATTACTGCTGTCCTAAAAATCTATCTTTAGAAATTTCACAGTGAAGAGGTGTATTTTTCCTAGCAGCGTTTTGAAACTCTGTTTCATTATGTCTATCCAGAATTCCAAACTCAGTGCTTTTTGTGGGCTTCATCAGACTGGAGAAACCTGGAAGATGTTAGGAACCACAAGTTACTGAATATCAAGTTTACATTGTTTTCTCTGGAAAATATTTTAGTCATGAGGGAAGAATTGCATACGCACGAGATGACAACAAGCTCATACATCCAATAAGAACAACTCATTTAACCAATGATGTGTGCTGAAAGAAAAATGGTCGGATACATGTCTCATTAAAAAAAAACTTGATTAGTACTAGACCCAGAATTTAGTGAAGATAATGAACCTCTTAATTGCAAAGGCATTTGGTACGGAAAAAATATATAAAAATATACTTGAAAATGAAGTTCAAGGTGACTATAAATAGCTTTTGCTTTCTGCCCAATATCCTCTTCTTATGCAATATTTTGGCAAAAATTTATTTAGTCATCACCTAAAACTGCAGTTAATGCTATAATCACATTGTATAATAAGCATCAACTATTCTTTCAAATAATTTAAATAATGTAGGAGATCTGCACAAGAGTTAAAAAGGAAAGTACACATCTTTCTATGCAGAGCCTGTCTCAATGTGGGAGCAGGAGAGTGAAGTTCATTCCAGCACTGATTGCTATGAGCATCATGGGTATACTTTGAAAGAAAAGGAAGAATAGTATTGAATATGAAGCTAATGAACAATCTGTCCTCCTCGCAACACATCAAAATGACATCCTTTGAGGTACCACTTCATTATTTTTTTACGACTTTTGTGCTCTGAAAAATAACTGATTGTACAAAAGAAAAAAAAAGGGAAATCAAAAGAAAGAGACTTCAGTATCTAGAATGACAAAAGCAAAAAGAGTCATATTGACAAGGACTGCAAAACATACATTCTTGCATCTGTAAAAATGATACAATTCCTTTTTTTCCTGTATTTCTTTCCTATAACTGTACCACAAGGAAGGGATTTTCTGATCCTTTATACATTCTGACAGTGATGAGACTACTGAAACTGTAAGCATCAGTCCGTTTGTAGACCATAGGGAAGCTTTATAAGTTATCTGATAGAAAAGCATTGAAACAAACCCACGTTTTATTCTAAACATATGCAATATATAAGTAGCATAAAAAGACTCCAAATACTTCTGCTTCCAAAACAACTGTATTCTTTAATGCAATAGAAAAATTTATCTATTTCAATTAACAGTTTTGTTTGTTTTTTTCTTTATCTGTGTCACTTTATGTTATGTTAGGAAATCTAATTTTTAAAAAGTTAACCATCTGTGGAAATATTTAATGAAATCCTGTGTTTCATCATGCCCACAGATTGCTTTGCTTCATATCATATGCATATGTTTTGAAAATACGTTTTCTTCCTGAGAGCTTATGATCAAACATGAAATAAGGTATAAATTGTAATGACAGGGAGCTAGATGGTATATCTCACTAGGAAACCCCCCTACATGAATCTCTCAAGGGCAGTTATGTATTTAAGACCTTGCACTTCTGTAGTGTTTCAGTACATGAAATCTGTGATTAAGAAGAAGGCTGATTATCCTCTGTTCAATCTTATAAGAAAATGGAAAAGCTTGAGAGAACTCTGCAGGAAAACAAAAGGCATTGAATGTTCCGGCAACTTCATTTTTGTTTCAATAATTGAATAACAAAAACTCTTTCACAAAAGCAAGAGCCACTTCTATATCACCCTTTGTAATATTTCTTGTTCTGCTTGTTGTCCATTAAAGAAGAATTAGTAAGAAAGTATTATAAATATGCTGTTTGATGAATCTCTCATTACCTGACAAGGTACTGCATTTTGAAAACATCAGCCTAAAGTTTCAGCATGCAACTGCCTAACAGACCTACCAACATGTCCTATAATGGCATGAAACAAAGACAGAAAAGTGACAGATAATTCAAAAAACTTGTCTGGGTGGCCAAATAACTTACACTGGCATATCAAAGAAATTACAACACTAATATCTATGTTCTCTTCTCTAGGTTTCCTATGGGTGTTATATAAATTGCATGGAGGATTTTATTGAAATGAATGTTAAATAACCATATTATCCACAAGTAATGATGCTTAGTCAAACTCCTGATGTCAGCCCAAATAACTACCCATAAAACTCTTGACCCCAATCACTTACTGTGTGCCTATAAGTGATGCAAATTTTATAGGAAAATTAAATATTAATATTTCAGGAATTTTTAAAGAAATATATCAGTATTTTGTTTTTACCTTTCAGATCTTAAAAGCCGTATCTTGAAACTGTGGTTTACAGATGGGACAAGAAAAAATTTAACCTTTTCGAAAAAAGAAATAAAATAATATAAGTGTAAGGTTCTAATTCATTATGGCATCTTGACATGAGGGTCCAACACTTAAAATTTTTTCAAAGCTGTATTATTATTAGCAGGGACAATTTGATAGTCATCAGTCACATGAAACTCTTCTACCTACAATTACATTTGCAAAGGAACAAAAAAAAGAAATCAAAGGAAAAATTTTGCAAATGGGATTGCAAAGTCACTCTAATTGGAATCCAACCTGGATATTTATGTCAAAGATGGGTTTACTGTAAATCCAATCTCTATCACTCAAGTCTTCGGAAGAACAGAGTTTCCCAGGTGTTTGATTGGATTTCACTCTATCCATGCCCTGCGGGCGATGAAACACAGACTTTAAGCTGTCCTCAAATAATAGCTTAGAATACATTTACACTAAGAAATTGTATTGTGCACTTAAAATTCTGTCACATCACTGATACTGCTTTGGTTGGCTTTATCCCAAAGGAAATTTTGCATACAAAATCAAAGTTTTGAATTGAATGAAGATGGGGCCAACCATCTTGAAAGTGCAAAGACATTTGTCTACAAAAGTTTTATTTTCAAAATAAAAAAATACAAAACCCTAAGCTTTAGTATATATAAAGAATATACTTCTCTCTCCGAAATGAATATGAAAAAGAAATACTGAAGGCAGTAAATGCTAAAGAAACAATGAAAGCCTATTGGAGTGGGGGATTTTTTGTATTGTTTTTTAAACAGTGAAATTAAACTTTATACTTCTAACACTGAAAACTAGATGGTATAAGGGAAGCTGTATACTAATGCACTTAAGCTTTTTTCCTTTGTCTAAATTTTTGTGGGACTGGAATTCAAGTGCAAAGAGAATGAAACACGTAGTTTAGAAGTAGTTCCAGCTCTTAGTAGTATGCCAGATAGCAAAAAAAGCCTTCACATGTCAAATGTACTGGAGACTTGGGTTTAGGTATTCTTGGAATTAATTAATTGGTGTTAATATTACAGTTACGGTTATCCATGTTGTCTCCCACTTCCTCAAAAATTTGGATTTGGACAACAAGTACATGCAGGCAGTTAATACCATCACAATATTAATGAGGAAATTCTTCCTTTTGCTGCAGAGTAGCTCTGCTTACAAACGTGCTGTTCATTCACCCTGATGAATTTAGAAATAGAATTGATAAATTCTTTTAAAACAGTCCGCACAATAAAAATAAAAATCACTAAAACACGAGAGAAAAATCCAAGAAAATATGTAGAATGATCCTAGTTCAGACTAAATGAGAACTTCTGTAAAAGGTAACTGAGCCATGTAAACGTTTCAGAGAGTACACCTGTAGTTAAAATGTCATCATAAAAAAGATTTTGATAGTGTGTTAACCTTCTCAGTGACGCATAAATAACTTGGCTTAGAGAAGAACAACTATTCTGCTTGACAATATACAACCCTACAGTTCATTTACATTTATCTCAAAGTTATCTATCTCCACAATAACAGTGATCAGAACACAGCAACTTCTGCAGGTCAGACCCTGTCTTGCAAACAGCTGGAGAGCAACAACTGCTCTCTGAATAAGTATCTCATTATTTGTAAACATGTAACAACCCTGTTCAGAAACAGACTGTACTTATTGAGATGTAAATTCAAGAACAGTGGTGATGGACAAGATCAGACCCTGGAGAAATGATTCTTGCTGAACTTGTATGATATGTAAGGACTGTAATTTCTATAGCTTTATTTAATTTCATTGTCTTAATGCACGAATCCATGATGTTGCTAATGGATATTACTTAAAAATTCCTCCAAGTTTATACATATTCAAATATATGGAACTCAATTAACAAAATTGTCTCGGAAGCAAAGCATCTTATTAGTTGAGAGGACCCATTTTCCAGGTATTAATATTGGGATCTAATCCCAGTTCACTGAAGATTTCTAAGATGAGACTTAACCTTTAGGTTTAAAATACTTTAAAGCCTAGGTAAGCAAGATGTGTCCTGTATTAAAACAGCAACAAAACTAGCTCTTAGAGTTCTGGCCTCAGCATATAAAGAGAAGCATCACAGAAAAGTTATGGGGTTTTTTATATATTAGTTGTAAAATGCTGAATGAACTACATGTTTTGATAACATGATCTGAAATGAGCAGAGAAGCAAAAACTTCACAAAAATAATGGGTGGGTTAACTATTACTCCAAATTCTTTCCTTCAAAGAAAGCCATGTCATGTTATTCACATATTCTCTTAGTCCGCCAATTTAGGAAAATGTCAGGAGTTTAAATTCTGTAATGCATTTTCACTATCTTTATGATCTTCCCTGTTTATGGAATTGGAGAAGTACAGGATAACAACGGGGTAGCAGTTATATTTAAATTGTCAGGAGAAAAAAATTAGGCTCATATTATTTTCTGTTCTCATTATAGGCATTGTCATCTGAATGTAGAATTCAAATTTAAATGCCTGATATATTTTAGCAATCACAATTGTAAAATGTTCTTTTGTGACCTTCTCAATGTTTGTTTTCTGATTTATTAGCACCTTTTGTAGTTCTCTGCCCAGAACTCTCATAATGTGTAAGGGGAATGTCAGAATGCTCAGCCTATGTACATTTAGCACTTTTTAAAAGTTTATATGTTATAAAGAGTTTATAGTAGAGGACATCTTCTAAGTGGACAACATCAAACAAATAAGTGAATAAAATAAAAATATTACATCAGAAATGGCCACTTATATGCACTTTTTTACAAAGTCTAGCAATTTGAAATTAACTCCAAGAATTAAAACAGCCTGATAAAATCTTTTGACTTCTTTTTTTCCTTTTTAAACTGTTTTAGTATTTATCTAAAACTCATTTTAAAATAATGATAATAAGGTAGTGGATTACCACATTACTGACTAGTGCATACCGTAGCCTAGCTGTTGAAATCTACTGATGACTTCAAGAAACAGGGAACACATTTCTCCTTCTGTGTCAAACTACAAAGAATTTGCAAGGGAAATTAAACAAGCATTCATAGTGATTGCTGCCTTATGATTATGTCTTGAAAGTAAATAACAAATGTATACTAAGGCACCGAGAGTAAGTTAGGGGGAAAACAAAAGTTTCATTTGATTCTTTGAGTATTTCAAGTCACAATTTTAATACATTTAGATTAAATTAATTTTCACAGCACAGCTTCATGCAAGTAATATGGAAATAAAATATCTTATTAGTACCATTTTTGAACAAAATAATGCAGAGAAAATGAAACAAATTAGTCAAAGTTATTGATAAATCTATGTTGGAGGAGAAAATGGATGAGCTTAAAATATAGCAGTCACAAATTTTAAAATCTCAAAAGCTGGATAATGAAAGTATTTACGTCTTTTCTGTGTGAGGATGACATCATCACAACTGCTCTTTTGATGTATATTTTTTTTCTGTTTTTGGCTGTGTTCTGTCTGTATGTTAGACTTAATGATCAAAATGGTTAGCATTTTATTGAATTTCTTATGGTAGACAGTATCCAGACAAATTGCTACCACTGTTTTCCTGCTTTTCTGATGCCACCAAGATCACTGAAAAACAGATAAATATGACTGAATATTTGTATAAATATTATATAAAACTTTTATTTTTACATGTCAACCTATTATACCCTCATTGATAGGAAAAACTTGAAGCAACGTGGTAGGCTTAGTGGTAACTAAAAATATCAAAAATTACAGGAATGCTAAACTAATCCTTAAGTAAGTATTAGAAAGCCAAGAAATTAAAATAAAAATGTATGTTGAAAGTAATTTAATTTTTTTGTGAAAGCAAATAATAAAACAAATAAAGCAAACCCTTGTACATAGTCTTAATTTTATTAGATAACTTCATAGAAGTAAAAAAAAAAAAAAATAATAGTGAATATTGACAGAACAGCAACAATGCTCACACTTTCATTGTTGCCTAAATCATAGAATGATAACTTGGAGAGAGGCTTACGATCATCTCATTCCTACCCCTCTACCATGAGCAGGGACACCTTCCACTAGACCAGGGTGCTCCATGTCCCATCCAGCCTGGTCTTGAACACTTCCAGGGATAGGGCATCCATAGCTCCTCTGGGCAACCTGTTCCACTGCCCCACCACCCTCGCAACAAAGAATTTCTTCCTAGCATCTAATCTAATCCTGCCCTCTTTCAGTTTACAGCCATTTGCTCTTGTCCTGTCACTACATAACCCAGTAAGAAATCCCTCCTCATCTTTCTCGTAGGCTCCCTTCAGGTACTGGAAGTCCACAAAGGGCCACAAAAGGCTTCTGAAGCCTTCTCTTCTCCAGGCTGAACAACCTCATCTGTCTCAGTGTGTCTTCATAGGAGAGATGCTCCAGCCCTCTGATCATCTTCACGGCCTCCTCTGAACTCACTCTGGCAGGTCAATGTCTTTCTTGTGCTGAGGACCCTAGAGCTGGATGCAGCACTCGGGGTGGGGTCTCACCAAGAGTGGAATAAAGGGGCAGAATCAGTTCCGTCCATCAGCTGCCCACGCTGCTTTTGGTGCAGCCCAGGACACAGCTGGCTTTCTGGGCTGCAAAGTGCATTGCTGAGTCATGTTGAGCTTCTTATCAACCAACACGCCCAAGATCTCCTCAGGGCTGCTCTCATTCCATTCGCTGTCCAGCCTGTGTTTCTGTATTTGTATCATTTGGATTCCAGCTATACAAACTGGCCCAAGAACCTCAACTGAATTTTGTCACACAGGATGTATGGAACAGAGGAGCTTGGCTGGAGTTACATATAATTTTATCCCTCATATTTTTTCTTCCTTAGTTCTGATGTTAACATTAGAATAGCATTCAAACTATTTTATTTTTTCTTCCTCGCACTCCTTGTTCTCATGTTATTTATGTTTTGGATTGGTTTGGATTGTTTTTAAATTTTATCAGCACCATTTCAAGTGAAAGGTGAGACTGGAAATACCTGTTTTTGTCAAAAGAGTAAGAGGACTTAAGAGAGCTTTCTAGTTCATTTTGAGCTGTAGAGATGTGTTTATTGGTGCCACAACATGAAACGTATTTTAGATTAGGACTAAGGGAGAGACTATAAAGAATCGTGTCAAATTAACACTGGTGGGACAGAAGCTGGAAAAACAGAAAGATCTTAATCAAAATATCTTGGAAGAATTCATCCAAAAAATAGCTGAATGATGGAAACCTTGGCAACTCCAGAGTGACAGACTAAAGTATTTCAGCTCTATTCCTATGTTTAATATGCAGGCAGATGAATTTGGTTCAAAGGTACAAGAAAAATTTACTTATAAATGTGTTTGGAATTTGTGTTACTGTCAAACCAAGTGATACAATGAGATTAATGATTTTGATAGCCAAACTTAAAATTAATAACATTTTGCTGTAGTCTCTTGCTAGAATATACTACCTGCCAGCAACTAAAATAAAAGAAAATAAAATTAAATTAAAAAAAAAAAAATCAGCCCAGGTTTTTCAATCAACCTCGGAACATTTTCAGTTTTTAAAATACAGTATCTAACTTATAATTCTTAGAAGTATAAAAGACATCAGTTTTGAAATTTTATCACTTCCAATTAGGTGATCTGTGTAAATTAGAATTTAAAAACTAATGCATTCTCTAAATTTTAGAGACACCCACTTTCTTTTGCCAGATTTGTAGCTGAAGTGTGACATTCTACAGAAACCTCTTGGAGCCTGAACCTCTTTATTTTGCAAGTGTTAGGTTTTCCAGTATGAAAAATAATACTTTTTCAGCCAGATTAATTAAGCATGATGGCACAATCACCCTACATTGCAAGATAAGTTCATCAGCTGTATCTGTTCCCAGAGAGTACCAGTGTGCAGACAGACTCAATCCCTTATTTAAGAATGGCAGTTTGTATTCAGATCACATATTAATAAACTTCCAGCTTCAGCATCTCTCCAGTTTTAGTAGAGTGTCTATCTGGAATAATAAATACAGATCTGAAAAAAGGAACTCTGTACTTGAGTTTTAGTACATGGAAATTTCCCCTTGTGTCTTATTTTCCCCTTCAGGAATATAATAATTTTTTTCCTGAGTGTGTTTATCAGAAAACCTTAGACACTTAATTAAACACTTTCACATCTACTTTATGCACAGTTGTCTGGACAAGTATCTTGGCTATCACATTTTGTTCATTGCGCCATTCATCTTTGGTGCAATGAACCACATGCACCTATAAGAAACAATGGCTTTTTGCCATTTTGTGATTGCCTTAATCAAGCCTTGATTGACAGCCAGAATTTTTACTCATTATAGCATAAACCTAAGGGAAACTTTTGCAATGTAGAAATGTGTTGTATTTATCTTATCATAAGCATTATGTGCCTTCCTCCCATTTAATGCTTAGCTGTTGCAGAGACAGAAGTGCAGATCCATCTTTTCAAAAGGAAATAAACAGGATCTTCCCTCTACATTGGGGCACTCATTAATGAAACATTTAAATAACTACATTAACATAAAACACACCAGTATTAAATTTTTTTTCAGGATGGGAGATAGATTGTAAAATATTTTCTAAGCTACCATGTAGGTCTCAAATGACAACATAGTCAATTCTGTCTTTGGAGTCCAGAGACCTATTCAACTACTCTTCTAGCTAATGGCGGCACTGGGTATTTTGCAAGACCTCTTATTGTAAGCTCTAATAAGAGTGTGATGCTGCTGCATAAACACAGGGAATGTGACAAAAGAGTGATAAATGAAGTGAGCATTGAGAGATGCAATACACGACCCACAGGAAACCCAAGCTCTTCTGTAGGAGCAGAAGGAGGCCAGGCATGTGATTACATTTAGGAAAGTGGTTTCTACCTTACTGACAGCAGTGACAATTTCTCTGCTGACTATAATGGGATCACCCACCTCACACAGACACAAGTTCACATTTATTGTCTGAATGTGGAACTGAACCTCACCCTGATACTTCCAACTTTTATCTTGTAGATAGTCTGTTCCTTAGATCTAGTAATTGCTTCTTTGATTCAGACATTTTGCAATGCTTTTGAATTCAGTACCAAAATAGCTTTTTATAGAATAAGCCTCTACTTAAAATATTTTAGGTTTTTCAAGTCATATTCAGACTCTATAATAGAGGGATACCTGACTCATTTCAGTCAGACACTATAATCATTTCTTCTTGTTGAAGACTTAATTGAAAACCTGCTGAAATCAACTCATATACCTTCAACAGCTTTTGGATCAGGTTCTTATGGCCTGTGAACAAATATTCTAAATCGTCTCATTTTATATTTAAAATTAAGAAAATACCTTTTGCTTTCAAAATGGACTCTGTAGACTTCATTTTATTCTTTAGAAACTACTTCATGCAGGTTGGAAAATACAAGATCAATGGATTCAATTACTCAATAATTAAAACAGAATTGGGCAAGGAATTATTTTAAGTTCTTAAAATAGTTTAGCATTTACTCAGATAAAACTTCAGCATTCTTTAAAAAGGATTTGTATTGTTTATTTTTAATCTTTTAATAGTGATTTTTTATTTCACAAATACATTCAAAATCCATTTTATTGTATTTCTAAGCTGTTAAAACATGAATAAAGAATGCAGCATATAAGACAGTGTTATGGTTATTATGATACAAAGGTAATATTCTATATTTTTGTATAAAGCAAATGCATAGATCTTTAGAAAGAAAGTAAGTCCCTTATTTTGCATTATCTGAAGAGATTGATTATTTCCAACTTGGAAGTAAAATAGTTCCCCTTTCCTTATGTCTATTTGATTTCCTGCCCCTCACCCAGGAAAGCTATCAGAAGTGGATTTTAATTAGAGGAGACAGGACCAGTGTGGCACAGGCACAGCTGTGCACAGGGACTGGCTGGCTCCAGCTTACACCCCAAGAGCCCTTTCTGTCCCCCACTCCCACACAGTGCCCCAACCCAAGGAGCCTTTCCTACTCCACATTGGTCTGGCCCAGCCCTGAGGCCCCCCTGAGGCTCCTGTGCCAGTGGGAAGGGGCTGCCCCACTGCCCCATGGGGCTGCCAGGGCTCCCCTACCCCTGTGCATGGGGATCAGCCTTTGGCCACCATAGCCTGGCAGAGAGTTTTCCTGTCCTTGTTATAAACAAATTAGCAGAGGATAATTTAATCAAGCCACCACCTTTTGGAATTATTTCTGTACTCTGCTACAAGAAAAGCCTTGTTAAATAAAGGAACTTAAATTATTTAGTAAGACAAGAGAGCCATGGAAGAAATTCTTAACTGCACAGAAGAACCTTGATTTGTTATTTGCAGGCAAAAAGTGGACTAATCTGATTTATTGTACACCTAGTAGCAAACTAGGAAGTGTCTTTCCTAACTCCTGAGCAGAAATATTCTCATTCCTATCTTTCCTATGTCTTCTTAGCATTCTTAATCTTCTAGTTGTTTTTCTGCTTTCTTCCGTTTCTTCTGCTTCTGTCTGCTTATCTGCTATTTTGAAAGGAATTGATGCATACTATTTTAAATGTGTGTAGAATTTTCTCCCAGTGTCTCATCCCATTTAAACCAATAAGTGAAAGGTGTTTATTACTTTTATATTGTTTTCTAAATGTAAGTGATTTTTGATCACAAAAGCAGCTCAGTACTCTTCTTCTATTCAGTGGAATTTTAATTTAGAGTTTAGTAGCACTGCAGGAAAACAATTTATTAATTAACTAGGCCCTTACTTGGGGTAAATAAGGCATGGAAAACTACTGGCAGTGACAAACATGGTGTGATAAACCAACTGAAATTACAGAGATTACTACTGGGAATAGATTGCAAAGGAAGGAAGAAGGGAGCTTTTAAGGGAGAAAGGCTCCAAATTCACAGAAAACTGGAGAGGAGCTTCAGGAAGCAGAGCCATGCAAGGCCAACATTGCTTGGCAACGTTGTCAATAATAAAATATCAGGCCGATGTTCTCCAGGTATACCAGAAATACCAAAATTGGAGGCAAATATAGCAAAACTGGGACCTGTGAGGAAAAAGTCTTTGCAGTGGGATGTTTATCTGGTAGGAGACAGTTGTAAAGAAATGAAGGTACCAGGATGGTGAAAGTAAGGTTGAAAAATGGAAAAAATGCATAATGAAGTATGTGAAACCTGAGCCAAAGTTCTCACATGAGCAGGCAATCATAATTTTGACAAAATAGCAACAGGGCAACATCAGCACCTCACAACAAACCCTTGGAACATTCTCACTAGTCTTCCATCTCCGCTCTCTAAATTGTCCTCTGTGGTGACTACATAATATGAGCATTTAAAAATACTTGAAATTGTAACAGAACAAATTATGGAGACATTTCCTCTAAATGCTATATTCTGAAGCTTAATTTTAATTTAAAAAAAGGGAAAAAATGTGACAGGTTCTTGATAATAGTGACATTTCTGCAGTCTGTACTGCAACAAGCCTTTAACCTTGACAAACATCCATTGAGATTAGCCTCTAGAAATGCTGGTATCATATGCAGCATCTTTAGCCTCAGGTTAATGGGATAAATAATTGAGGCAAGTACTCTGTGTAATGAGGTGAATTTTAACATTTTAATACAATAATCAGATCTAACCAATTGTCAGGTCTCTCTACAGGCTTTGTATGTCCTGGGACTCGGTATTTTTAGCACAAAATGTAGTCAGGAATGCAAATTACTGTAGTAAGATGACAGGATAGGGCAGAAGTAGAACATAGCATATATCTCATGTAGTTACAGAAAATGAATACCTGTAATCTGCAACTACCCTTTACACACCTGTATCTGCCAGAGTGAATTGCAAAAACAGCATCTGTTCAAACCTACTGCTTAACAGCTCCTAATTAACTCACCTGTATAATTCAGAGTCTTTACTCTGTTTACTACCTACTACCATGAAACTTTAGCTAATGCTGAACAAAACAACAACAACAACAACAAATCACATTGTAGCCATTTTCCTGATCACTGGCAAAAGAGGATTTTTATCCCTTTTTATCTGTTCATGACGGCATGCCACATGGCCATAATTTGCAATGTGTGAAAATAAGGAATTTGATTCTGTGGAGAGCTTCTAAAATTTTTTTAAAAATCAAACCCTGATGTTTTAATATGCATTATATTACTCTTTTTTNTTTTTATATGCATTTTTTTTTTCTTTTTTTTTTTTTTTTTTTTTGCTATACCAGTGTTTCAGAACAACCTGTTATAAATAAACTACATTGTTCTAATTTGTCGTAGCTACTGACCCCCCAGAGTAGTCTCAGGTGAAAAGGTTGCTAAAGCTTTGACACAAAGCACACAACAATGAACCATAATTTCTGCCTGTTATGCAGAAGAGACCTGTGGCATAGAGTTAGCAAAAAAAACACAGTAAAAATACAAGTATTACCAAAGGTCTGAGCAGCAGAAGAAATTTACTGAGAATTGTAGACAGTCTCAAAGCCTTGCAATTACTGTGTATTAATTAAGCTTTTACTTTTCATGGGATATTATAACAATTGCAGATCTAACAGAAAGTAAAAGCTGTTTTGTTCTCTATCATTAGGGAATCAGAATGGGTCATGATCTAATTTGTAGAGATACAAATGAAAGTATCTTATGCATTGTTCTGCTGTAGATGCATCTTAGATCCAGAAAAAGAATGAATACCTGTAAGTAGACTTTTATTTTTTGGTTAATGTATTCATCTACAAACAAGAACATCTGAATTGTAATCCCTGCTTCCTAAGATGCTTCCTCTTTGGTTGCTGGGTTCTCCCCCTTGTTTGCTTGTTTTACCCCTTGGTCTTGCTTTGGTTTTAATTTTTTTTTTTCACATACTGAAAACTACATAATATAGTATTATCAGTATTAGGAAAAAGGGACTAGTTATAGTACACATTATGGCTAACTCAAAACATTAACTAGTAGATTGTTTTATTAATATTCTTTCTTCATTTTTTCTTCTCTTTCTGTCTTGAAATTCTTTCTCATAGAAATTACATATTGCCATCTTATATTATCATACTCTGCTAAGATAGAGTATGAGGGTAGCACTTTCTACACTTGGTTAACAGATTCAGTTCTCCTGAAGCAGACCAGAAGTGCAACTCGTGGGAAGAAAATATATGCCCAGGTGGCCAGTAAGGCAAACAGCATCTTGCCTTGTATCAGCAACAGTGTGGCCAGCAGGACCAAGGCCGTGATCATCCCCCTGTTCTTGACACTGGTAAGGTCGCACCCTGAATCCTGTGTTCAGTTTTGAGCTCCTCTCAAGAAGGACATTGAGGGGCTGGAGCATTGTCCAGAGGAGGGCAACAAAACTGGTGTAAGTCTGGAGCATAAATCTAATGCAGAGCAGCTGAGGGAGCTGGGATTGTTTAGCCCAAAAAAAAAGGAGACTCAGCAGAGACTTTACTGCTCTCTACAACCACCTAAAAGGAAGTAGAAGTCTCTTCTCCCTGTAACAAGTGACAGGACGAGAGGACATGGCCTCAAGTTGTACCAGGGGACATTTCAATTGAATAGTAAAAATAATTTCTTCAAAGAAGGGGTTTTTAGCATTGGAGTAAGCTCCCTAGGGCAGTGGTAGGGTCACGGTCCTTAGAGGTATTTCAAAGACATGAAGATGTGGTACTTAGGAATGTAGTTTAGTGCTGAACTTTGCAGCGCTGGGTTAACAACTGAACTCGATGATCCTAAAGGTCTTTTCCAACCTAAACTATTCCATTATTCTATATCACAGTCGATGAAAGTCCCCAAAGCTGCATTAACGGCTTAATTTCTCAGCAGAAAAGAGAGATGTTTTCTCACAAGATAATTTATTAACTGGGAATGTAAGAGATAATGGTAAGTGTCCTAAAAACTACAAAAGATGGTACAGAAATATTTAACTTACTTTGCTTCTCCCATACCATCTTGAACCTCTGTGCCTGGGAAGATCAAGGAACAGATCCTCCTAGAATCTATGCTAAGACACATGGAGCACAGGGAGGTGGTTTGAGACAGCCAGCACAGCTTCACCAGGGGCAAATCTTGTGTGGCCCACCTAAGTGCTTTCTATGATGGAATAACTGAATCAGTGGAAAAGGGAAGAGCTACAGATGTCATTCATCCGGTTTCTGTAATGCCCTTGACATGGTCACCCTTAGCATCCTTCTCTCCAAACTGGAGAGTCAGATTTGACAGGTAGGCTGTTAGATGGATTAGGAATTGGTTGGACAGTCGCATCCAGAGGGTAGTGATCAATGTCTCAGATTTTTCAATGGACGTCAGTGATGAGTGGCGTCCCTAAAGGCTCTGTATTGGGACCAGTGCTACTTAATAATTTCATTAATGACATAGAGGGATTAAGTGAACCCTTAGCAAATTTGCAGATGACATCAAACTGAGTGGTGTGGTTGACACAACTGAAGGACAGGATGCCATCCAGAGGGACCTGAGCAGGCTCAATAAGTGGGAATCTCATGAGATTTAACAAGACCGAGTGCAAGGTACTGCACCTGGGTTGGGGCAAATCCCAATATCAACGCAGGCTGGGGATGAACAGATCAAGAGCAGCCCTGCTGAGAAGGACCTGGGCGTGCTGGTGGGTAAGAGGCTGGACATGATCCAGCAATGAGCACTCATAGTACAGAACACCAACCGTATCCTGGGCTGTGTCCAAGCCAGCATGGCCAGCAGGGCAAGGGAGTGGACTGCACCCCTCTGCTCAAGTGAGATCCCAGCTGGAGTGCTGCATCCAGCTCTGGAATCCCCAGCACGAGAAGTATGTCAGTCTGTTGGAGCAAGTCCAGAAGGAGCCATGAAAGTGATCAGAGGGATGGACCACCTCTCCTATGAGGAAAGCCTGGGGGAAGTGAGATTGTTCAGCCTGGAAAAAGGAAGGCTTCGGGGTGACTGTTATGGATTGAGTGAAAGCATTAGACAAGCCCTGACTTAGGTTCAGATTTTTGGCAGCAGCTTTATTCAGGTGACCCACACCTAAACCACTTTGGCTCACAGGTTCTCAAGAATGGCTGGTCAGATCTATAGTAAAATGAGTTGTTTATTAAATAGACGAGATTAACAGACAAATGGCCTTAAACAGTTACTTACCACACAGGTTAAAAAAAAGCACTACTAGTAGACTACATAAGACAGTGCACAACATAAAGCTACCTAGATTACAACTAGCAGAGAAATCGTTTAGATCAGAAGTCAATGTAACTTACCACTGAATTGATTCATTTTACTCAGCTTCCGAGGGAGTAACTACAAAGCAGCATCCCGACTTAGGGGAAAAATTCCACACATTTCCAGGGAAAGTGCAGAAGACTTCTGCTTTGACAAAGTTTTACGTAGCTTTTATAGTTTGTAACGTGGAGTGTCTGTCAGTCAGAAATCCAAGCTCATCTTCCTTCAATCTTGCCCTCAAGGCAAGATGTTTATTGTCAGCTGGGAATGCCACCTCCATGGTGCCAGAAATAACTCACTACCAGACAAATGCCTGGCTTGAGATATTTCACCAATTAGTGAATTCACGTGAGGGGGGAAGATACCCTAAGTTATCTCACCAGCAGATAGGCAGAACAGATAAGCCCTTCTGTGGCAGGAAACGTCCTGCCACAGTGACCTAACTGCAGCCTTCCAGTACCTGAAGGGAACTTACAGGAAAGATGGGGCAAGACTATTTACAAGAGCACGAAGTGACAGGATAAGGGTGAACGAGTTCAAATAAAAGAGAATACGTTTAGACTAGATAGTAAGAAAAAATTCTTGACTGTGAGGGTGGTGAGGCCCTGGAACAGGTTAACCAGAGAAGTTGCGGATGCCCTACCCCTGGAGGTGTTCAAGGCCAGGTTGGATGGAGCTCTGATTCATGTATGTGTGATTCTATTTCTTCTTGATAAATTTGCCCTTTAAATTGTATTCTGAACCTGTCTGTTGAAAAGTTTCATATTTTATACTTTCCTGAGGCAAAAAATGATGTTATCAAGAAAAACCTACAGGACATGATGAAACAAAGGTTTTAAAGAGAGTTTGTTTCCCTAAAGCTTTGTAATTTAAAATTATATAATTAATTTCCTTTAGTTTGGAAAGAAATAAGAGATATATTAGAAATAGGAGAAGTCAATTCACCTTAGAATATCACTGAAGTCTATTGTTTGCTACATTGCAGGAGGTAATAAGTAATTTTATATACGCATTTAGTTAGATTTGGAGACTAGACAAAGCAACATTTTCACTATCTGTATATGTTTAAAGAAGTTTTATTAAAATGTATGAAAATGTTCATTGAAGACTATGTTTAAGGTTCAAATCTCTGGTTTAATGTATTCTGTTTAGTCTTTACTTTTAAAGCTAGTCAGAAAGAGAACTGAGTTTTATTCTGCCTTGTTGACTCCTAATTGATTACTTAGATGTAAGCAGTACTCGAAAGCCCAATTCAAAAATTAGATTTAGAAATCACAGGGATATATTACAACTTTAATAATACAGTACAATATTCAAGGTACTTGAGTTATCTATCATTCTGCTATAGACAGCGCAAAAATATACAGTCTGCTTGGTGGCAATTAATACCATATCTGTGAGGCAGAGGTAGCCTGTAGTCCAGCTGCCTACGAATAGGCATCTGGTTCACTGAGACGCTCTTTCTGGACAGAGTATCTCTAGATACTATGCAAGGAGGTGCCCAGAGGTTGGGGCACAGCCAGAGACTCACTGACATCTCACACTCAGCAGTACTTTGGGTGGCTCTAAGTGTCTGCATACGGGCACCTGAGGCAAATTCATGCTCTAGGATGGGAGAGCACATTGGCAATGACTAGAGGTGAATAATTAAAAGTTTATTTTTAAGTGGCTAAATTTTGGGGCACTTAGCTTTATGATGAGAAACTCTTGGCATGCTAAATAAGCATTCAGGAGTAGTGTGATGGAATAATTTGTATTATAACCTTTATTACATAAAGAAATAACACCTGTCAGTATTTTCATTAGAAATTAACTTTATTTTTGTGTCCTTGACCGAAAAGGGAGTTGGGAGGGAGTTCGAATTTAAGTCTTATTCTCCTTAAGAAGGAAAATTTTAATGTATGTAAATGATTTGCTGAATGGATATCTGTATGAAAAATAGTAGTAATTTTGCTATCGCAGTCCTACCAAAAAGAATCTGAAATAGGATTTCTAGCATTCTCTCATGTTATCAACTAAAAATAAATAAATAAATGTAGTGAAAATTTCTGTGTTCTGTTCATAATACATATTTTGATTTCTATGTTTTTGTTAGGGTCAGGTGAATTTGCAATTCCAATTTTATCTTGTGCTTTATTTCCCACCTGAAAACTCTGAGTGAAAAATCACCAGTTTTACTTAATTTCCTGCTGAATTCTTTCAGCATACTATAGATAAAAAAGCATTAATCAATCCAAATGTACTCTTAATAACACCCTCATGCATTGAGTTCAAGCCTCACAATGCTCAGAAGAGCTGCAATTCAACCTCTTATCTCTTTTTGCTCTCTCTGCCTTGTCACAAGCTAAAACAAAAGCCATAATGCAAAAGGTTAAAAAAGAAATCAAATAACAAGTGAAGTCATAAATGTGACAGAACCAGACAAGACTACCTTTTACTACTTTTTTAAAGAGCCTTTGTGGAAAACTGCTGAAGGCCTTCGGGAGATGACAGTAAAAATAAGGCTGCGGTACCCCCTAAAGGAAGCTAAAAGCAGCTTTTTTTCTTCTTTTTTTAAAAATCACTTTTTCTTTTCATTGACAGGGAAAGTCAGCTCACTCTTCCCCTCATGACATATAAAAGGGAAAAAATGGTAAAATTTTTATATTAATAGTCAAAAAGAAAAAAAATCATTAACCAGGAGTTTAGAATTTCCTGATGATTGTTTTAATGGGAAGATAATACAGCTGAAGGTCTGGATATCTCTGCATTTTAAGAACATGTATAAAGATTCAGTCAGTGGTGAACAGAATATTAATATTGAACAGCTGGAATTCCTTCAGTATCACTGTGCTTAGAGAATGCTTATATGCAAAATTTAAGCGTGAGATCACTGAAATAATTTTGGAAGATAAACAAATTGGATGGCAGGCTACTGAACTGTTTTTATCTTGCAAATTCACCTTGTGAGACAAGAAGTTTAATTCCATTTTATTCTTTTCTTTTATAAGTACTCAAGTGCTATAAAAGAACTGTCATAGCTGGAGTGGGAGGGAGCAGCAGAAGAAGCTGGCTAGGCTGTAGTACATCAGTCACATTAAATGTATATTCATCCCCACATCATGTCCATGTTTGCTTTGTGCAGGTCTCATTGTTTCCAAATTACTCATCATTTATAATTCAAAACCTGAATTGGAAGTACATGAGGTAAAAATACGCAAGCCAGGAAGGATAGAAATTGAGTGAGAAGAGTTTTAATACAGTAACGGCAAGTAATATCAGTGCTTTAATTTTTAGCTGCTGTGGAAAAGGGTATCTCGCAATTAATTCTCTCACCAGTAATATCTATTTAAATATCTAGTGTACCCTAGATATTTAAATAGTACCTACTGGACATGCCTCTTTAAAACAATATTTTTCCATCTACCTGTGTATTGCACCACAGCCAGACTGGGAGGTGCTGAAAGACATAAGTGGATTTCACAAATGGATAAAGAACATTATTTAAGAAAAGTTTATATTCAGCTTCTTAAAAACTTTGTACAAACACTAAGTTCAAGTGCCTGTTCTGACTCATTGGTAGTTTGGTCTATTATAACTACAAGGAATGTAAGTAGTTATTTATAAATCAAGTCCTTTATGTAAAGGACAAAGTTTGTTTTCTTTAGCAAAAAAGTTTAAAGAAATAAAAGGAGTGAAGTAAATTAAATTGGTGGTTGTATATAATTACATAATACATTGAAAAGAGTCACTGCTGTATGTAAATATCAGTGACTCAAACCACTGAGTATATCAAATGAAGTTCAATTATAAATCAAACCACTAGACCAATCGTAACAGGGTGCTGGCATGTGTACGTTGTTTGAAATAATTAGATGTTAAAAGTGATTTTTAAACATTGAAAACCAAATGAGAAGCTGATTTATGCATGAACACACCCCCAAATATACACGGAATTAATGCATGGACAACAAAAAACAGATGTGTTCATTACGCAGCAGAGAACTATTTCATTGGATTATTATTATTATTATTATTATTATTATTATTAATTCTTTTAATTAAGATTTTCTATTAATTTCCCTCTTCTTATTTTTACCATTAATAATTAATTTTTTAATTTGTTCAGTCCAAGGATTAGTGCACCAAAAAAAAAATTTTGATTTTGTGGGTAAGCATTTCAGTTTGCTGGGTTTTTTGAGAGGCTTGTGCTACTACTTAAAGAAGCTACACCTATTAGTAACTTAAAGACTGTGGATTATGGCACTTGTACATGGCCCTTCCTTATCTTAATTTTCTCTCTTGTGTGAGTACTAAGCTAAAAAAGGAGAAAATAAAATCTATTAACAAATCTAACAGATACAAGGTATTCCATAAAAGGGCAAACTGTTACTCTGCTTGTTCAAAACTTTTATTTTTAGCTGTACTTTCAGGAAACAAGCAAAAAATATTACCTAAAAGCATTCTCTGAAATAAAATAAATAAAAAATAAGTTACCTTTTTCCTTACTGGGTTCAGCAGGTGTTTATGAAAATAGTGCACTTTTCACACCGAAGTACATTTAACTGAACAGATCTTTTTCAGCTTTCTAAATTCCTGGGGAAATAAGGAGGAAGTGGGATGGGGTAAACCTTGGCCTCTTCACTTGTGCATAAAAGTTGACAGAACTACTGTGTAGTAGGCAAATTAGTAAAAGCAGAACCTAAAACAAACCTTTAATGAAATTCAGGCATGATTAAATAATAAACAAGATTTCCATGTCTATGTCTCTCTAAAAGCACATGCTAACCAACCAACAAAAAATACCAAACGACAACCAAACCCAAAACAACAGGGCTGTTCAAGTAGTTACTACACAGGGATCTCCCACTTCTTGTTATTCATCCAATTTGTGCGAGCAAGGTGGTTCAGCCTGCTCTCAGTGAAGGTCAGGGATGGACATCCAGGGCAGCAGCAAAGACACAAGAGTGAGTGATGTGCTAAAAACCACGAAGAACCTGAGAATGGGCACATTGGAATTAGGGCTGCTTCCCCAAAACCCTGGTGGGATCAATAGCCTGAGTATTGTGTAAGACAAGAGGAAACAACCTCAACTTGCACCAAGGGAGGTTTAGATTGGACAGCTGGAAAAACTTCCTTTCCAGTAAGGTTGCCAAACATTGGAACAGGCTGCCCAGGGAAGTGTTTGAGTCACCATTCCTGGAGGCATATAAAAAACATGTGGATGTGGTGCTTAGGGACATGGTTTAGTGGTGGACTTAGCAGTGTTGGGTAAATGGTTAGACTTGATGGTCTTAAAAGACTTTTCCAACCCAAACAATTCTATGATTCTATAAACTGCTCTTAATATCCAGCTCTTTTGGCAAGGCTGTGCAATATTTTATGATCCAGAGCATTTTGGAAGGGTTTTGGAAAGTCCACTTAGGGTCAAAAAGAATTTTTGGCTGTTTCAATTCTTCACCAAAAGTATAAATTTCCTGTTAGAAACTAAGAGGTAAATTCAGAATATTACTGCTGACCTGATAATAGTAAGAATCAGCAGATGGTTGTGCTATTCAAAGATATTTTAAAAAATATTTTGCACCACAGAATTTTAAGGTAGATGTTGTCTTCTCTGTTACTATAATCTGAGACCAAAGCATTCTGTATTAAATTCACTGAGTTCCATACTATGTTTTCCTGTCAGATTTCGCAGATATTGATCCTATGTCTAGATCAGTGATGGATTTTCTTTCTTGTTGATCTGGTGATATGCTGCAGGGTAATGACAGTCTCAGTCATAGCATGCTCTCAGCAAGTTATGGGAACAGGTATTACAATATGGTCTCTACACAGCCACAGAGCACCAAAGCAGTTATGTTGATGTTTCTTTCATCTTCTCACCTTCTTTGTACTTTTGCCTCTCTTTTATCTCTTTGTTTATGATATTTTAGCTATTTTGACATGAACAGTTAGCATCATGAAGAGCTGTATGAACAGCACTCATACTTGCTTTTCTTGGGAATCTGGGGGAAAAGGGGAAGGCTGCTCATTTGTGTTATTCAAGATAAATAAAATTACCTTTTTTTTTTCTATTTTACATTGTCTACTCATTCTTCCTCTTGTATTCAAAACTGTCTTTTCAAAAACAGAGGGAGAAAATACTACATTTTTTCTTGTTGCCTTAGAACTTTTCAGTAATTGTGATTTCTGTGATCTTCAAAGAAGTATAGGGCTGTTGGCACACTGCAGATCATTTTTTTGTTACAGCTATTAGGCAGAATTTCTCCTGTACTATTATGTCCAGACAATGAAAAATGGAACAAAAGACAACTACAATATACCTATTGCTTTACTGAAAAAGTTATACTTAATTTTCTAATTTCTTCCACAAAGATCAGGCTTCCAAACAAGGTATTTGATTTAAAATTTGTTTATACGAGACTGTTACTAAATGGCAATCTCCAGAGTTTGCTATAGCAATTGAAAAGATTTAGATTTCGGGGATTTTTTGGCAGACAATATTTTTCTCAGGAAGCAAAAACCACGAAACCTGCAATGATCATGATGAGCAAAATACACTGTAAATTTATTTGGTTGGGGTTTTATGTCCGCTAGTTGATATGTTAATAAAATTCTAAGTTGCTTACTGGTGCCATCTATAATTTAAATCTTTCTCACAGTCTTATCAAAATGGTGACAATAAATAGACAAAACAGATTTAATTTTTAAATGTCCATAGGAAAGGCAGAAGCAACAGTCTTTTGGCAAGTATAAGAGATATAATTTGATGTGATCAAAACTATGTCCCCACATCCCCTGTTGCTTGACAAGTGAGTGGAGAACCTTCCACAAGACCATGTCTTACCTTCTCTTTAGTCCTACATCATTGGTTGTCTACCTCTTATGTATGAAAAATAATGCAATTATACTCTTATTACATGTACGTTTTAAGAGAAAATGAAGATTACAACTATCATGGAATAGGATGTCTCTTTTAACGCATTAGCAGTGGAAGTGCAAATAGTGTTAGTGATGTAGCTTTAATATTTTTGTACTTAATTGCCTCTGAAGCAGCAGAGCAATGGCACACTGTTTAATGGTGGGAAGAAAATAAAGTTTCTGAATTGCTAAAAGGAACTTTGTTAAAAGACTGTGAATCTCATATATGTGAACTATAAAATTTTAATTTGCTTTTCCACTTGACTAGGGAGGCAACTGCTTTGGTAACCACAGCTGTAGACCATGATAAATAACTCATTAGAGGAAGGTCTGACTTCACTAAGAAATACAATTGGTATAGATTAAATATAGTGTAAGGAACTACTTTTAAAAAGAAGAGGCATATTCACTTTGAAATTACAATTGGAGTTTCTATCCACAGAACTCAATATTTAATCCAAAACAGAATAAAAGCTCAGCCTAAGTAAACAAGGTCAGCTAATCAATCTAACAACACTGTAAAAAACACATAGCACAATAAAAGGTTAATTTAAAATGGAACAGCAGTCCTCAAGGGACAGCAAAAAGAATGGAAACCTTGTTAAAATTGACTTTTAAACAAATAATCAAATTAGCCATTGGCTGGATATGTAAACTTCATTGCCTTACCTGTTTTTGAGCATCGATGCGTTAGGTACTGTGAATGCTCCTGTATTACATGAAGTTACAATTCAAAAATGCTTGAATTTTGTCCTGCCTTATGATAGTCTCTGATAAAAATAATATGCCATTATTTCATTAATATATTTGCCTCAATGCATTCCAAGAAAATATTTCATTGATTTTCTAATTACATTAATGTTTACTTAATAGTTATTAAAAGGGGGGTTTTTTTCCATTTTTCACTGCTCTAGGAACCAGAAGGTTTGCACATTATTATTGATTTGTGAAATTAGAAAATGGAAAAAAAGTAAAGTTATGCACTCAAATTTCAGAGTTTTTTCTTTCAAAACCTGAGTTATTTTGATACTTTATTTTGATATTTTATTTTCTAAATTTTTTTTAATGATTTCTTTAACTTTCTTTTCTTTCTTTCTTTATTAAAGGATAGCCCAATGCCACTTGTGCCAGAAGTGTGGATTTGACAACCACTATCTGTTCTTTCCATCCTTATTTTCCATTATCTAAAAAATTGTTTTGGCATTTCTTTTACAATTGGGCATTATATAAGCATCCCCCAGTTTTCTTCTCTGAAGTCTTATTTTAAAACTGTTCTTATCAGTGAGCCAGTTGATCCAAGAGGAACATACCGAGGCCAGTGAAACTTGTTTTTCTTTAAAAATAAAAAGCTCAAATTTTATACACAAAGAGAGAAAAGCCTTTCAACAGAAAATTCCAATAAAATATTCAATTTTGACCCGTTGAAGCACAAAACTCTCGGAAAATACCCTGCATGTTTTATTTGAAGTAAGAATTTTTGTTGAAGTAGCAATAGTGTTGAAATGAAATTGTTTTATATAGCGCAAAACAGACCTTGGCTCTGAGGTCCTTCATATGCTCAGCTTTTCTTTATTTGGGATATTGACATTCTGATAAGCTAAACAGAGAACATGAGGTATATCTTAGGGGGTATGCTAGTAAACTAATGTGAAATTACCTGCATGTCTATGAAGAGACATAGACTAAGTGTCACAAGTCTCTGCTGACAGAGACAATAACTGAATGGGGACAAATATCAATCCCTGGCCATAGAGATGCTGCACAATGCTTAGGAAAAGCTGGTTTTACAGTTGGTTTATCTTAAAACAATCTAAAATCAGTTCAGGCCAAGACTTTGAAGCCCTCAGTCAAGGGCTCAACAAAGTCTTATATTATTAGATTGACACAAAACCTGTGGCCTTTCAGTAGTAATGAAAATATCCTATTAACTGGATTGCAAGAAGAGCAGAGAACCAACCTCCAGGTCCCAACAAAACATCTGTCCTTGTCTGATATGAATGCAGACCATAATTTGTTTAATGCTGCCCATAACAGTCTTAAAAGGGAGCTGTTTTGGAACAACTTTGTCTTCAATATGTGTATAATCTGACGTAGGTGTCCTTCCTACTTATTTTCTTCCATGCATCTAGAGCAAGAGAGATGAGAAACCATTTCCCACCCGGATTGTGCACCTGTGGTTTGAACCAAAAATCACCCACAAGATTACATGGTGGGATGGTGAATACTGAAGTTTGGCTCCAGGCTGCAAGGAGACTGAGCAGGACAGTGAGGTGCTTCACCCCACATGTGCAATTTAAGGGTATCTCAGCCAGTGTTCATCTGTCAGCTGGATAAACTGCTTGCAGAAAATTATCATCTGTGTGCTGCACCAATTTTGCTTTATTTATCTCTATATTGACAATCAAATGAATCTTTAAAAGCTATTCATAAAAAATACTCATATCAACAGAAATAAAAAGTATCAGGGAATCAGAAATTGTTAGTTTATATAAAAATGTCTTCATCATATTTTGAAACATTATGTGATAACAGCACTCTTTTATGTTTTTTTTCCCTTAACAGCAGAAACAAAACTAGCAGAATAGTCAGCACACCAATTTCCTTTTTAGTTCATTTTCCAAATCATCAATAAAGATTTAAACATCAAAAACTTTCAGAGATATTTTTGTTGTTGTTCATTAAAGATACTTCATATTTTTTTAAATTTGTGAGTGTAAATTGTCTTAAACCAAGATACTGTGTAACACCAAGGATGTGTGTTCTGAAGTACTAGAACAAATAACATTAAGATATTTTTTGAACAGATTAGGAAGAATAGGTGACAGAAGAATTAAGCTATAGGTTTCTGAAGTAAACCCTCTTCTTTAAGAATAAATTCTTTTGACTGTATATTTCAGATTGCCTATGGTTTGTTCAGCTGCCAGCAAAGTTTGTTCTTGTAGCTATATAGATGACTAGACTCAAAAAACTAATTTAAACTGAATAATAAAATGTTGTAAAATGGCAGAGAGATTTTACAGTCTAAATTTAACCACCTTCCTTTATTACTGAGTCATTTTCTGGACGTATCATCTTTTCCTTTGTTTTTCTTCCTATTCACTAAGTGAGGAACATTAACTTCTAACTTTGGGATCCGAGTACTGCTTTTAAGCTAGATGCTAGAAGCAGCCAGTAGGTGAACAACACACGCACTGAATTCTGCAAACATGTGCTTAATGTTTGCTTCTATAGACAGTCATACAATTCAACTCTTTTTCTCACTATGGCAGTGCCATCCATGATGGGAAGGACTCACAAGTATGACTGCTCTTAAAGAACAGAAAAATTGTTCAGTTATGCTCTCTGGAAAATACTCTGTTGCACTTACAGTATTCCTTATTCCATCTTTTGCACAATCTTTGCTTTTTTAAACTGAAAAATACACACAGTGCTGTGTTACTTGATCGGTAGTTTATTTATCTTGGCTACTATTGTGCAAATATTAAAAACATTGGACTGAAAGACTCTGGGACTACAGCAAGGGTGTGAATCTATGCATTTGACTTTGTCTCCAAATATATTTGTCCCTATTTGACCAATGATTGTGGCAGGTGACTGGAAAATGTAGGAAAGATTTACAGATTTGTACTTTTTCAGCAGGTTTTTTGATTCACCTTTCCAAAATCCAAGACAGTAAAAGGTATTTCAGTGCTAACTGGATTTGGTGTTTTGTTCACTTAGAGGATTTCTGCACACTAAGATAAAAAAAGAAACTAAGTCAGTCATATGAAGGCCATATTTACGCATTACCAGTTTTCATATCTTACACTAAATACTGAAATAAATATATATGGCAGTTTAAGAATGGCAGTAAAGAATAGAAGCATTTTCAAATGAAATTGAGGTTTAAAACAAATACCACAATTCAGTCTAGTGAATGTAGTAAGAAATGGTAATTGAAGGGTTCTAAATCTGAAATTGGAGGAATCCAAGCAGTTCTATCGTCAGCTTTAGTAGTGAAGAGCTTATTCATTTGCCAATAAGAACAGACACCTTAGTCAATATTAAATCTTGTGAATTGACCCAACCTGTTAAATTAAAAAGTACCTTAAATGTGAGAAGTGACTTGAATAAGGTCAATGACAGTTCTCATTATCTACTAGAAGAAAGATATCTAACACTGTGGAATTGAGAGTAGGATTTCTTTTCTTTTCCTGGTCATTACTTGATTTCACTATTGTGTCATTCATGTTTTATTGTAGTGTTGATGAAAATAATGATGCCCAAATATATTATTTATTGTAAATGTAAAATCCGGAAATTATCTTTCTATGTTATGTAAATTGATGAAAAGAAGTATTAGGGGGGGAAAAAAAGCATTAGAAAATAAGGGTTTACTTGAAACAGAAAACCAGTACTATTACAGACCTAAAATTCTTGTTTCACAATCAAATCACTTTGTCTTTATATCTCAGGCCAAATTTAGAATGGCTGAAACACTGGAAGCCTTGAGTAAAAGAACAGAGATTTATAATAATAATAATAATATCTATTATTATCATTATTATTAAAATAGGAACAAAATAAAAGGCCTTATGACATTTTTTTAAAGTCCTTTATCTTTTGATTTCTATCGCTTGCATGTTAACTGCTGGAAATGCATTCCTTAGAATTAATATTTACAGATTCATTCCTAATAATTAATTGGAAATAAGTTCCCAAAAACACAATCACAATGATCAACAAGGTTAAATTTGTTATAAAGAATTTAGATTGGAATTAAAAGCAATGCTAAGACACAAAATTAAATCTTTTTGAGGACACTGTTTTGTATTCGTAGACCAAGTATATTTGGAATCTTCATCGTCTGTACAGATTAATGTCTTGTCTCTGTTGTTTGCCAAAGATAGAAGAATATATCTATCCTTATTAAATCCTCCTCTGCAAAACTTAAATGTGTAAAAATCTAGTTCACACATAGAATTTTATTGAATGTTTTTGTGGTTTAACTGGTGGAGAAGATGGAAAACAAAAGCAAAAAGACAGGAATATGCAAATAAGGAGAAGCATTAACCAACAGTTAAATCCTTTCATCCTTTTAATATATGAACCATAAGTGATTTTATTATTAAAATCTTGGGATGCAAGAGAATTTTGTTAATTAAATAAGGTCCAGGTGGAGATTTCTTTAGTTCAATGTATCAATATGATGTTGGTTTTGTGGTGTGGGACTGGTCAGCTGTGTCAGATATTGATGTCACTTTGTTTCTTTTTAGGAGCTTATGTTAAATTTATCATCAGAGTTAGGTTTCCCAAGATAATCTTACAGGATGTATTTTTAGTAAAATATCCAATAGCAATAAAACTTTAAATGTTTTCCACAAGGAAAATTCTAGCTAAAACTGGTTCATGGAGTCCATCAATTAACCGTAAATCATTAGTGCATCTAAAATGTGAGACAGAATGCTAGTTCTAGTATGTGGTCTTTGTATAACCTTGAAGGAAGTGCAGTTTGGTTGGTTGGTTTTTAAATATAAACATGTTGTATTATTTGCAAATGGTGCACAATAACTTTTGTTTCCTTAATTATGACAGTGTTACACTTCTGGCCAAGGCAGCTGAGGAAATTATTTGTACCTAAAATTCACATGAAGGACCTGTGAATTAGTAAATCACATGTAAATTAGTTGATTTCAAAGAAGAAATGAGAAGACATTGTGGGAAGAAGAATCCTTTCACTCTTTTTTTTTTTCCTTAACTCGGGTTGTAAGAAAAATTGTAGCATCTACCAGAAAATTGTCTCCAGCAAATACAATAAAAAATTTGGCAATCACATCTCCCCCATGTAAAAAAGAGATTTTTTCTGTGAAACTGGCAGAAGTTCTGAAGGAGTGAAGCCATATAAACATGGTAACAGAGGAGAAAGCACAATGATTTTTTTGTATATTATATATCTGGGTCAGAAAGTTCTTTTAAAAAAATCATGTCAAATGCAGTCACAGACCCTCACTGGGGGCCTTAGGAAAAACTGTGTCTGTGTAACAAGCACTGAGGCCACCTGAAATGGGAATGTGTGTATTCGTGCTATGGAATGCACTTGTTTCTTTGCCTTTGCCCTCAAACCAGCCTTGCACCTCAAAACCAAACATCAAGAGTTTTGAGCTAAATCCTGAAACATACTCTCAAAGCCTTGGGAAATGCTCTTTGGCCTGAAGGAAAACTATACTAGGGATTCTTCTTAGAATCTAATAGTATAGAAAATGGTTACCAATACAGGTGTACCCATTGAATGCTTTCTCTCATCACTGCCAATCATGACTGCTGACCCAAGGGCAATCTGTATGCTTGTCTGTGTGTGTGAAGTCCACTGACTGCAGAACAAGAATGGTTGTGTCTATATTGGCAAGAAGTGTCCATCTGTAAAGCAAAACAGGAAATGGCTGGTGCTGAGGGATTAACATCCAAGTGATTCAGGAAGGTCTTAGTATTGAATTCACTCTGTGGACTTGCTCTTGTACCATGGACTGAGTGCAGGTTTGCAGCTATTTGTGCCACTGGAATACATCTGCCAGGTTAGCTTCATCTGAAACTATTTTTAGCTCAGGATTCTGCTACATTCTTCATGCACATCACAGCACATCACAACTCAAACTGGATTTGATTAGATCCATTGCTTCATACATGTTGCAAATGAGTGCTTAGGTTACTTAAAGAGTCATCATCAAAGGTATTGGAAAAAAGCAGGTTTTAATATGAATTTGTGAAAGTATGACTTTACAGAGTTTAATGACAAGGTTCCCTCTATTACTTATTACATAAATGAAGCATACATAAGAAAATTGGATTAGAATCAATTTAGAATGATTTACAAGAAGACAAGGAATGTAAAAGGGTAAAGGTGCAAAGGATATGATTACAAAAGATAAGGGCGCAAAAGGGTTTAGCAGCACTTATCATTGACTAATTTAATATTTATAAAGTGATTCAATAGGGTTTATTAGATTTATAAAAGTGACTTATAGATTCTAATTATAGAAGAAATATAGACACCTTAATCAGTGCACAGGTGCACACAAAGAGATGCATATATCTGTATCTCTATGTGTAAAGGTACCTATTGAAATTCCACCCAGGTTCAGTGAAATACATCAAATCCCTTAACATTTCTCAACAGGCATGGGTTGCACCTTGAGGAATGGTGAGATGGGGAATATCAGCCTAGGCCTCATCATCAGTGATGGTCTTTTGAATATCACAAACTTGAGAGTTCATTAGCTCCAAGAGGTGCTTCGCTTAGGGGGAGATGCTGGTACAGCCTGCAGCATTCCAGGAGAACACAAAGGGCTTCCCTTAAGACCGTTGGTTATAGGATCACAAGATAATTGTCTGTAGTCATCAGTCAGTTTCCATCCTGGACATAACACAAGTTGGTTACTACTAGATGTTTTTTACCAGTGGTAGTGTTCTACTCAGGCTAAAATTATTTTTTTCAAAATGTTTTGTAGCAACAGCACCATTTCACTCGGGCTGTACAATTCAGGTGGATGATTTAACAGGGCTAAGAAGGATAACTGGTTATTCTTTATTCCCCACCTTGGTCAGGCAGTTGATATTCCTGTCATGGTCGGAATAATTCCTATCTTTATCATGCAAGAGCATCTGGCACAGTCAAGGGACGCTTCAGAGGCGAACTGGTTCTGTCAAAGAGTGCTTCACTTGGTGGCTCAGCTGGCTCAGGCAGGGCTTATCAGGAGCTCCTGAGATAATAGAGCAGGCCTGGAGAGCAAGGATGTACCTCAACAAAACACAAGACGGTGGAATTCTCAGACCATCCCTCATGATCTCTCTGTGTCTCTCTGTGTGTGGTGGTGGGTATGTACATGTGGTTCAAAACATGGTCATACGACTCAGAGAGAGCCTTATCATACATAGTTGGTTGAGCAATTATTGCTTGCAAACACATCTGAAAAAAACCTAGACTTTGTAACATAACGGATTCAATTCCTTTGCAGTTTGTGGTTTTTTCCATTTCTTTTCCATTTTAGAGATCTGTTTTGAATTTTTCAAAGTAGCTCAATATGGGTTGTGATTAATAAAGAGGTACTGTAAATGTGATACTGAAATTCTGCTTTTTTTCATTCATTAGTGGAAAATTGTCTTTGTAGCAGAGAGGCTACTCAAGGAGTAATAAATAATTCTCAGAGCACATAGTGTTCTAATACTTTACATGATTACTTTTCTAATTGTACATTAGCAATTCAAACATAGACATAAACATTCTGTCAAACCTACTCAGGTAATGAGATTCTATTTTAAAAATTATAATCAGTTTAAATCCTATTTAGGCAGTTCATTTCAACAACCTAAGCTGACTTTGATTAATTAGTTGCCCCAAACACAGAGCAATGAAGGCATCATGAATTAGCATTGAATTCTGAATTAAACTAGGTGATTTGCTCCACTGTGCCAGTTGACTCTTGTAAAGGCATTAATGGGCCTGCCTAGGGTTGTTAGTTTGAATACTTTCAAGCAAGCTCATAAGGAAATAAAGATATCCAAAGCTTTTCTCCTTATGATGACAGCCAAATACTGAAGATTATGTGCATCTTCAGAAATACAACAGAAGGCATTTCTCAGTTTTGTAAACAGTTTGAAAAATCTCAGAGCAAAAAAAAAAAATTTGAATGGATTCTATTGTTTATTAAAACTTCTGAAATGTACATAGAATTTATAGATTCCAAACATAATTTAAATAAAATCTGACTTTTTCTTGTTTGTTCTCTAAAATACCTCTGTAATGGAAGCACTAAGAGAAAAAGTGAATGCAAAACCCTATGGAAGTGCACAGATATCTATTCAGGTAATTGCAAAGTAATAAGCCCAACATTAAATATCATATCAAAGAACAAAGTAACACCTGTTACTGAATAGATTATTTCTATACAAAATTACACTGATTTGCAGTGTGTTTTTATAGGTTTATGACATTTTTTATGTGACAGAGCTGTTCAATTAAGAACTTCTGTACTCAGCCCTGGTGAAGCCACACCTCAAACCTTGTGCTCAGTTCTGACCCCTCACTTCAACAAAGACATTGAGGTGCTGGAGCGTGTCCAGAGAAGGGCAAGGGGGATGGTGAAGGGCCTAGACATTAAGTCACATTAGGAGCAGCTGTGGGGGCTGGGATTGTTTTTCCTAGAGAAAAGGAGGCTCAGGGGAGACTTTATGGCTCTCTAAAGCTACCTTGAAGGAGGCTGTAGCCAGGTGGGGGTCTGCCTCTTCTCCCAGGCAGCCAGTGACAGGCCAAGAGGACATAGCCTCAAGCCTGCCAGAGGAGGTTCAGGTTGGATATCAAACTGAATTTCTCCACGAAAAGGCTTTTTAAGCTTGGGAATGGGCTGCCCCCAGGCTGTCACCATCCCTGAAGGTATTCAAGAAATGTTTGGGTGGGGCATTTAGTGCTATGCTCTAGTTGACAAGGCAGTGACCCATCAAATGTTGTACTCACTAATCTTGGAAATCTTTGCCAACTAAATTATTCTGTGATTTTTGGCAAGACACTGCACTTAGGTTTAAGAAGGTAAGTCAGCCAACTTACGAACGCTGGTGTTTCATAGTACTTTATAATGTCAAGAGTGTTACGTGATTCTTGTGAACTTTACCACTAAGTTATAATTCATGTATATTTCTCAAGGAGGAGTAAAGGTGCAATCAGATGGGGCCTTCAATCTAGGAGGGAAAATCTAAAAAAAAATGCAGTGTTTGGACAATAAAAAGAGAAGTCCAAATGAGAAATTAGGTTTCATTGTTAGGCATAAGGACTGGAGAAAAAAAATTACTGAAGAAAATGGAGGATTTTTGATGATTTCATTGCAGTCAAGAAGGTTGTTTTTTAGAAAGACACAAGCTATTCCAGTCTTCTAATTCTAAACTGTACAGCTGATGAATATGAAGGCAAGATATCATACATTAATTTAAGAAGTTGAACATTAAGGTGTGGCTATTATGAAATCCTGAGTCCCATTAAAGATAATTAGTATTAACAGGACAGGTGATCACAGAGTCTTGTTTTTTTCTAAGAGGTGCTCTTGTACTTAAGGAAACTGCAGAACACCTGCAAAGCAGCTGTATACAGGCTTGTCATTTGCCAATACGCACACTAGCAGAACCTCTTAGAATCATGTTCCCTGATGATTATTAACCTCACAAATGCCTGGTTGTAGAAGCTGTGATATTAGAAACAAGGCAGTGGTTGAAACATGCTATCAAAGTATATGCTCAGCATCCTGAGAAACAAAAAAAATTAGTGACTTTATTTAGTTCAATCTGAAGCTCAGACACGAGGTTTTTTCAGACAAAAGCAAACCAAGGATTTTTAATAAGACAGAGTCCCTAGGTTGTTAAATTCCTCACCTAAAGCTTACTTCTTCAAGTAATCCCGTGGAAGACACTGAGTGAAATGATACGGATTGCCTGATTTGATTCAAAAGGTGAGCTGTGCTGAGCTTCCTGGTAACAGCTAGAAAGCAAATATTTGCAAAGGCAATTGAATTAGTGTTTAAATGACAAACACTCAATAAAAAAATACTAGAACCATTACTGCTAGTAGAAGATACACTACTGAAACAATTACATTGTAATACAGTGCATATTGTAAAAAAAAGTAAACAAATTTTAATATATTCCTGTTATTTTACTCTTGCTGGGAGGATTTACTACAAATACCTGAAAAACAACACCATTGATCTGCTTGAAATACCTCTTGAAATCCATTCTTTCACCAGAAAACAGAATCTTCAGAATAGCTACTCTCCTGAACGTGAATGCAGTGACCCACAAACAGACCCCTGTTATTGCCTTATGACTTTCTGATTCTCTGAACTCATATGTCTATATCACCTTGCTCAATTTAATGCAGAATTTACGATACCGTTGTTAAGGGTAGCTTTTTCTTCAGCTTCTCTATAACATCAGCCACAGTGAGTTTAAGTGTTTAGTTTCTGGATTGCAACATTAATCAGGTAAGACCAAAAGAAATGTGAAAGGCGACTGAAAAATAAGGTTATTTTTCAGACTTAAAATTTGCTATTCAGAGGTCTGCTTCTCCAGTGGAAATATTTTATTTATCTGTGAATTTGAAAAAGAAAAAAAGATTGAAAATCACTGGTCTAGCAAAACAGTATTCTATTTGATAACTGATTCATAGTCTGCAAAACTGGGAAGAAGCATGTGAGCAGACTTTGTGCTCTTTATACTGCATGAATCAGACTTCTTGTACACTAGATGCTCAACTACACTGGGCCATAGCAGAGAAATGTTACGACATTTTCAAACTGGAAGTCCACTTCCTAGGCATCTTAAATCTGTCCCTTAATACTGTACTGATAGGCACTAAACTAATGATAGGAATCATTATCAGTGTTATATATTAAGGTATCAATACTTCTACTGTAAATAGAAATTAATAGTCTTTATTCACATGGAGACTATGACAGAAAACATAAAAGCAGTCTAAAATATTGAGCTTTTTATGTTCTACATGGAAGTCTCATGAAAGCTTGAATATGGAAGCACAAATATCAAGAAAACAGGACCCTTCTTTTTATTGTCATATCTCCTATCCCTTAAAATCTGGAAACCTTGGTTGTATTATAACATTTCTGGAAGTCTGGCAAAAAAATGCACTACAAGCATTTTGTTGTTTTATAATGCCCACAAAATAGGTAATAATTCTGAATTATTACCTGAATCATTCTGAATTCTGGAGTGGCTGTATAAGAACTGACCACAATTTTCCACAGCTTTAAGTGGATAACTGATGAGTGCATCTTAACCCAGTATATTCTGGAAAATAATTCTGAAAGATTCATGTCATATGATGTTGCTTACTCTCTTTGCACTGACGCAATCATCATTCTCAGAAAGTATTTTGTTACCCTGGTTCAGTTTTTCTGAGAAGTTTGCTTCTAAAAACGGCCTCATTTGCTTGGTCAGAAGTGTTAGTTCTACCACCAGCAAGAATACAAGACCAGGAGAGTAGAGATTTCCAGTTTGAACTGTGACAGAAGTAGAATCTTATAAAGCAATTAATAGTATGAGTCAGGATGAATCTTTCTTATATAAATAATTATAAGTACTTCAGAGCTGCTTTGGTATGCAAAACCACTGCTGAGTTATAGTTTTTTATTTATTTATTCTTATAATAGCACTTTTAAGATACAGTGTACACTTACAGACCTAGCAGCCATTTTTTGTGATTTCATTGCATTTGGTAACTTAGTGACCTCTTCTTTCCTCAGCTGTGTATTCAAGCTTACACTTGCACATCTTTTACCTACCTTTCTTCACATCAAAGAAAGCAGAAAGGAAGCTCCAGTCATTCTTTGGCCATGGCCACTGAGAAAAAGTAACTGTGATCATTGTAAACCACTTGAACTACTTTCCACCCCTGAGATACTTAGGGCCATTGGAAGATTGAGCCTGCTGAGAATATAGCACCAGATTCACTGAAAGGTTGGATTCTGTTATCTTTAGTAAACAGTTGCCAGATCTGCCTAGAACAATCACAAATTATTGCAGCTTTGCTGCACATTAGCTGAATCTGCCATATGTCGGTGTTGTGGAAATGATCCAGACATACTAAGAAGTTATTTCTTTTTTTAGCTTCCTCCTTACCCTAATAAAACATGTTTGTTTGCTATTTTCACTGGTTTTGTTGTTATATAAATATGGTGGAAAAACTAATGTGCTTTATAAATTATGTCAGTTCTGAAGAGAAGATTCTATTAATAACTGAAGCAGTATGAAAATTTAACTTTACACTCTCTTGGGACTTCTAACTCTAATCTCTTATGGGTCTGAGATATCTCCATCACTAGACCATGTCATAGTTGTTATTAAACTTATTCCAGTAGACTTCCTTTAATTTTGTCTTAAATTCACTGCCATTCCTCTGCCTCAGTATCTTAGAATAGTGCTTTTAATATAAAAACACTCAAAAAGGTGAAAAGTTTCCTGCCTTTACCGCGTAGCTCTCTTGAGCATGACATTATGCCCAGTAAGCTCCTATGCATTTATTCTGTTCAGTCAGATAGCCAGATAAGTTTTCCAAACATGCCAGTGATGCCTCTAGCTGTTTGGCCACACAGGAATGTTTTTGGAAGTTGTCTGGAAACTGCAGTTTGGAATCAATGCAGGGCTCAGTCACAGACACCACACATCTTTCCCCAGCTTTTTTCTGCTGCTTTTATTCAAAGTGATTGCCATCAAATGTTAATTTCCACATTCAGCAATCAATTTTTTTAAATTTTATTTTATATTCTCAAAGTAGGTACAGATGTTAAATAACAAGTCTCCCTTACAGAACAGAATGCTTCATTCAGACATTTTATGCAGTGCCTCACACAGTTTCTACAACTGTAGTTGTTTATGTCAGTTGCTGATGTCAACTGAAAATTCATACAAATAAAAAAATAACAGGATATTTAACCAAAATAAAAGTAGATCAGTACATGCCTATTTTGAGGATGGAAAGGGTAAATTCATAACACATTCAGTTGATCTACTTTGCTAGAATTCTTGTTGTCCTTGTTAAAGTGAAGTGAGAGGAACAAAAACAACTTCAGTCAATCTCCTTCAGGAAGTAAACACATTTCGGATTACTGTTTTATACCATTTTTATTCAACAAATCTGTTTCTAAAAATACAAAAATTGTTTACAACATTTATAAAAATTAGGAATCAAATTCCATTGCTTGTATTATCAATCAAAAGGCATTACTCACAAGTAGATAGAAAAATAGCTGACATTTTTAGACATGACAGATCTGCTTTTTGTCATATTTGGGGAATTTTTTTGGATGATCAGGAGTCTTTGAACTTCCCCATTTAAATGCAGTCCATTTAATTTCTTTTTACTTGTTTCTTTCATAACCAGCTAGGTCACTTTTTAGCATTTTACTTATATATGCTCTCCTTTTTAAACTTGGAGTAACTGAAGATGTTCAACTAAAGGATAAAATAGCACAGGTGTCACCTTTTGTGGGTTTGTGTTTTGGTTTCTTTTTTTTTTTTGTAGCAGTGGAGCTGCAGGGGTGAGAAGCTGCCAGAAGCTTCCCCCTTATCTGACAGAGCTAATGCCAGCTGGATCCAATATGGATCCACCACTGACTAAGGCTGAGCCCATCAGTGACAGTGGCAGCACCTCTGGGATAACCTGTTTAAGAAGAGGGGGGAAATCTTAGCAGCTACAGCTGAAGAGAGGCATGAGAACATGTAAGATAGTATTATAACCCTGACAAGTCTATTGGGGTAATTCTGATCTCAGTGACACAAGAAAACCAAGAAAGTAACAATTCACAAGCAGTGAACTCTTCACTTGAAATCAATCTGTCCTAAACTTTAGAAAGTTAACTTGTCAATGTGTGTCAAAACACAATACTAATCCATTTTTTCCTTTTGTAATTTATTTTGCTCCAGTAAAAAAACCCCCAAACTTTAGTGGGGTTTTTTGGTTATGTGTTAGTGACAATACCATCTTGGTCCATTCGAATTTAGATGATATTTCATATACCCTTTTAGGACATATCAACTTTCCTTTTTTCCTCTACTATGGCCAGTTACATATGGCATTCAATTCAGAATCTAAAACTTTAAATGTTATCATTTGAAGGGAATAATAAAACCATATTATGAATTAAATTTCAAGGGTAAATTTGGTGGCATTTCCCAAAATAAAAAGTTGGTCACTCAGTATTATTCATTTTTACATAGGTATTTTGACCCAAAATTCATTGAAGTCAGTAAATCTTCTTATTGAATTCACTAGACTTTAGGTTGAGCCATGAAGCTGTTTCACCTGCAGAGCATTATTCAAAAGAAAGCCAGTATTCAAAGGAAGCCATTATTCATAATCATTTTTTCTCTTAAAAGAAAAAAAAAATAAAGATCATCACCTTATCCAGACTCAAAAAGCAATTCAAGATGAGAAAATAGAATCCAATCTTTACTTGTATAGTGATAATAGAAATAGTAGAAGCATTATGGACAATATTGAATAATGGTAGAGAACTGCATAATAAAGAAGCACTGAATAATTGTGTGTGTTGATCCTGAAGATGTATTCAGATGAAGGAGTAATTTATACTGTATTTTTATATGCAAGTCTCTTGGATGTGCCACATTTCTTATTGGAATTCTGCTTCATATTGTAAAATAAGTGTATGAAGTCTAATCTGGATTTACAACAATTTTATTTTCTACATTTTAATCAAGGAAAGGCAATGCAAAAGAACCTTTGTATGCAGTTTAGTCCTGTATTCATTAATACTGTGAAACTACGATTTTTCTTATCACATCATTCTTTAAAACAACTCACAGAAATCTGCACTGTAAATTTATTAGTTATTCTTTTCCTACAAAAAACGTCTTGTAGGTGTGCATGAATGTGCATCATGTGCACTGATTTTTCACAGGTTTAATTCTCAGCTCTTGTATTTCCATTCAGCTGAATACTCCTTGCTGTAGATATAGAATTGTGAAGTCTTACAAGCCCAAGATTTTGAGAAAATAAGTCTCAAATTTCCAAAAAGACTTGTCATATTTTTCATAGACTTGGACATGTTTTCAGATTTGCTTGTTTATATCAAAACTCTTTCTGTCTGGTGGGAATTGTGTGGCTATATAACTGACCACAATTTCCCACAACTTCAAGTGGATAACTACTGAGTGCATCTTAACTCAGTATATTCCGGAAAATAACTATACAAAGATTTGCACATAGTTTCTCAGGGGTCATTTTTCTCTAGCACATGAATGAGGTTCACTGTTAGCTCCATAGGCCAGCAAACCAAAAAACTTTTTGGTGTATTTACCCATTGCTTCATAAAGGAAGCAGGCAAGAATCCCTACACTGAAGATAAATTGGTATTATGGCCCACACCTTTAAAGCCAAACCAAGTTTAACATACTACACCATTGAAGGTCTGGTTTTATTACCAGCAACTGCAGGATGACAGTAAACAAAAAAACAACTCTCAGTCCAGAGCTACAAAGGAGGCTGCTGTCATTTATAGCTGCTTCAGTCCTGCCTGCTTTCTCAGTAGTGCTTGTCTGCGGTCCTCTCCTCCCTCTTACAAGTTACCCGCCAGAGGATCAGCTGGTCCTTGGTAGAAACGCCTGGTTCAACACAGCTGTAACTCATCAGGGTCAAGACTGCCTACAGCCCATTCTCGTTCTCCTACAATTCCCTCTTTTTGCTTTTCAACTACAAATATCATGCTTACTGTTTTCTATAGGGCTCTTTGTAGACAAGATAGCAAATATGGCACAAGCATTTCCCGTGCAGCTTCCACCAATTCTTAAACGCATTTGTGAATTGATTTTCATTCATCCTTTAAATCTATACAGCATATACCACCAAAATCAAAATCTTAAATCTATACAGCACATACCAGAATCTTAAATCTATCCAGCATGTATTATCAAAATCTTTTTTCACACTCATACCCATGGGCTAATAACAAAAATCAATAGCTGCCTCTCTTCTGTAATAGTCACAACAGAACGTTAAAAACAGATTTTTCTTTTGCTGATATTTGAGTCCCCATATCTATGTTCCCAGCCACTCACCTTGGGCCAGGTGTCTTTTAGGCTCTCACTCTCTGCCTGTATTGCTTGACTGGGCTCCACCACCATCCCATCACGTCAAGGTCACCATTTGACAACAGACACAAGACTGCTCTCAGGTCCACAGTCACAACCCTCACAAGGGGCACCATTTGGTGACAAAAAAAAACCCCAACTTTTAGTCCACAGCTACAAAGGAGCCTGCTATCACCTAAAACTACTTCAGTACTGCTTGTTTTCTCAGTAGCAGTTGTCTGTGGTCCTCTCCTCTCTCTCATGAGTTCCTGCCAGAGGGTCAGCTGGTCTCTGGTCCTTAGTAGAAACACCTGGTTTGACACAGCTGTGACTCATCAGGGTCGAGACTGTCTACAGCCCATTCTTGTTCTCCTACAGCAGAATACATGTAGTTAATTCTGTACTAACACAAATAAGCAAAGTTATGAATAACTGAGATTTTATCAGATTTTCTGTACTTCTGTAGGTAATTCTGAGATTCTGGTGGTATTCCTTGGGTCCTTTTGCTATTTCTTGATCAAATTAGTTCAAGCTTTTGTTTTCCTAAATGATATTCAAAACTAATCTTTTTATTAATTCAAGGGTTCATTACTTTCATTTTGCACTGTCAACCCTCATTTCAAATCCTTTTTTACTTCTAAAGAATTTTCCAAAATTTCCTAATGAAGTTTATATGCTCTTTTATATAGGATTCAGATAATTAACATTCTTTGTTACAAGGTCAGCTATTCATCATTACACCACCTATAATCTTATAATAGATTTTGAGGCACTCTGTGTTTGTGAGCACGTGTGCACAGAAGACTTGGACTTATAATATTTGACAGAGGCATATGCATAACAAGAAAGTATTTCTTGTATTTTGTACAAAATGTATATTTTTTTTCATATTCTCATAAATTTTAATATAGATCGGTACACTCTACTACAATGAAATTCCTTTTCCATGTGACCTTCTGTTCTATTAGAAGACATAAACATTTTGAGTTTTCACTTTTACCACTCCATTGCAGCAAAGCAGAAGAAAATTTAGCAGTATTTCAAGGTAGAATATGAAGATCTTTTTAACTGAATGAAAGTAGGAGCAACGTTTTTGCAGAATGTGATTTGCAAGTTGACCAAATGATCTCTTTGTCCTTGTAGGCAGTCTCAGGAGACTTCCATGATTTCCCACCAGCAGAGCTCTACTTTTTGGGAGGTGAAAAGACAAGCAGGGCAGTATATAAGAATGAACCTTACATTGGACAGCATACTAAAGGCTGCCTTACTCTTTTTTTCCAGCTAACCTTCATCTATCTCCATATTTAAACTGCACCAGAGAATTTCTCCAGTGCAATGGTTTCAAACACTGCTTTAGAGAGCTGTTCAGTGAGAGACTCCAAAAGGAAAGAATGTAATTTATTGTGAACACTTCTTTTACTGAGTAGAGGCTTTTACAGCCTTAATTTTCTAATTATAGAGTAGGACCACATGCTTAATTTATAAAATCAGTAATTACTATGCACTAGTGGTTCCTGAATCTTCAAGAATTATTTCTTGACCAGTCACGCTTCTCGAAATTTCCATATTTAAGCCAGTGGAGAGACAGGAAGTGTCCCTTTTTTTCTTCGGTCTGAAGCTCCCGGCGGGGAAGGGAGGGGAATTTGGGCCGGGGCTCCGTTCTTCGGAGCGGCCCCGGGCCTCCCCTCCCCCGGGCCCGGCGGGCCCCGGGCTTCCCCGGGTGCCTGAGGGAGAGNATAATAATCTCACTATTCATCTTCTACTGAAGAAAGAAGAAATTGGTAGTGTGGATGGGGATCATTGTGGAAGATACAGTATTCGAGGAGCCAGTGGACATGAATACTCTATTTGGACTCACACTTGGGGCTTGAGAAGCTAGTATGCAATAAGGTAGTCTGTAGCTTAGATTTGGGAAAGGTAGGCAGTATGTGGCAGTCAGAGAGGGCACACGCCCGTGCTGTGCTGCTCATGTTGCTAGGCAACATGAAAGCATGTCACCTGTGTGGCCTTGCCTCGGTCTAACAGTGCAGCAACAAGTTCTTGTCAGAACATTCTTTAGAATAGTTTCCTTATGAGGGAATTGGATAGTAGCTCAAAGGACCAAAACAGAGAGTGTCTCCCCACGGTTAGGATCTGCTCTTGTCTTCACTGAGCACCAGAAGAAAATCCAAATGGGCCCTGTCCAATGCTACACAAACAGGTGCCCGTAGGGAAAGAAGGTTTACTCATTAACTGTATTCCTTCTCTTATTCTGTCTTATTAAAGCACTTATCCTATTAAGCCATTTTTGCCAGGTCCTTCTTACTGAGGTCCATAAAAGAGCCCTGCCCCAGCTCAGTCTCACCTCATCCCCCATTCCCAGTGCAGAACAATGTGTCTTTGCAAAACATGGGAAGAAAACACAAGACATAGCTGTGCACTTTATGCTTTTGAATATTGGGAATGTAGAAAAATGTACCTGTAATGGCTAAAAAGAAAGAAACAAAGTTGGATACCATGAATTTCTGTGTCTCAGAGTACAGCTCTCTACAATGTTCACTAAACTTATCCATTCTCTAGATGTAGCTCCATAACAAAGTCTAGGGAAAATTTTGGGTCTTGCTACTCTTCCAGTTCAGATGAAAATGGTCACATTTGCAGTTTACATTTAAGGAAAAACAATTATAATGATGATAAGTATTTTAGAAAATTAAATTTAAATACATCAAAAAGATTAAACCACCAAATATACTTCACCATTTCTGGCCAGGAAATTTCTGTAGTTAGAAGAAACAAGTCTCATAGTCTCTAAAATGGAAATTTTTTTTGCAAGGAAGTGTGGTCTTGGCTCTCACCAGAGGAATAAAGGTAAATAAAATGAAATAAGTAGTGATGAGATTATTTTTGTGCTTTTGTTTGTAAGCCAAAAGATAAGTCATGTAAATTTTAAAAGACAGTCCATACTGGAAACAGAAGCAGGATTCGTGGTACTGATAATTCCCCGAAATACCAATGACAAGTGAAAAATGACAGAATCTCTTTTACACTATATCTATAGTGTATCTATACTGTATCTATATCTTCAATAAATCTGAGGACACTGATCAGCTTACCAATGAATTATTTCAAAGAAACAAGTAGTGCTGAACATTTCATCACTATGTTCTACTGACATAGAAAGCTATGTAAGTTATTTTGTGCATGTAGGAATAGGTGCTGAGTTTACGGAAACATTAAATGTAAAGGTTATAAGATTAAACAACATGCAGGCGATGTAACTGTAAAAGTAAACATTGAGAAACAAATAAAATTTAGATTTTTTTATATGCTTTTTTAAAAAATCTAAATGTAGAACACTTTCTGCTGTAAAGAGTTTTGGTTTGCTATGTGGATTTTTTGCTCTGTTATTGGTTATTTTATTTTCTTATTATTTGCTTGATGGCATTTCAGTAGAAAAGGGTAACAGTTCTCTAAACATGAATATGGCTGACTGTTCTCTTTTGAAATGGATTCTGTTCCTCTGTAATCACTCATAAAAGGAAAATCAGAAATTGTGGATCTGTGAAGCTAGATTTTTTTCTTCCTCATTTCCAGGCACACTCCTCAGCCTGCTCACCTCTTCCTAAAACAAACATAATTAATTTTCTACGGACATCTACACACACATCGAGATTTATATGTTGATACAGAGGAAGGGAGAGGGAGATGGTAAATAGAAAATTCTAAACTTGCATTCCTCTGACATCAAAGTTCATTTTCTGCACCTAAATGGAAAAATCTGCACAGATTTTCAATTTAGGAAATAATTTTTTGCTTTTCTTCTGAATATATGTGTGTTTGAACATGCATAAAAAAGTCAATTTGTGTAGTAAAATATGGAGCAGTTACAGAAAATGTTTTAATGTAATTTGCAAATAAAAGAGGAAAAGGGAGAGTGGCTCTATATTTTTATAACAGCAGACACTTCACTGTCCTGTAACAGTCAGGGCAGGAAGTATTTGAAGCCTCTCTGGTGTTCAGTAGTATATCTACTCTACTTATCAATATATAGTTTAGCTTAATAACACATCATGTGAAAAGGAAGAAAAAATAATACAGACCAATACTTTATATTCATCAACTACATGTTGGTGTGCCTGTTAACAGGACTGTTTATTGACCTCAGTGACAGTGCTGATAAAAGTAAAAACTTTAGCTGACCAGTGCAGGTCTGAACTCAGATTTCTGTATTGCATTACTAATCTCCATGGCACGAGATTTTTTTTTTTCCAAAGGTATGTAAAAATAATTTTAAAAAAAAGTATTAAACTAGTACATACGATAGTTACACACCAGTTATACCCCCTGTTATATATCAGTCAAAACTGGTGTATAAACCTAAGGTATACCCCATTGACATAGCAGATTTTAATTAGTGATTAAGGAAATTGAGACTCCACTAATATGCATTTCATTTGTGAATATTTTACGTTCTTCACAATGGTGTCAAGCTATAATTATAAGAAATGTTTATTTTTAAACTTTTACCTCAGAATTTTTGAAAGAATCTGTTAGAAGATAAGCAAAACAACTGAATACATACTTTAGTTTTTTGGTCTGGGGGGGTGGTTTACTGATAAAAGTGGAATGTGTTTATAGGATGGGGAAGTATTATATGAAAAAATGCAATTATTTGTATTCAGATCAGTTCCTTAATTTGATCCAGTGAGTGAATAAAGTCAGGTGCAGGTCAGATTTTGCAGGTTGTTTTTGAGGATACAACTGCAGGATCTACTACACCTCTTTGCTCAATGTCAGGTAAAGTACATTTAGATTCAGACATTATTTCATCTTCACCAACACTGGACACTTCCCCAGCATTGAACAGATAATATTCAGCTAGGGTGCTGGGTCATCTTGTCTAGACTACTTTTCACAACAAAGGATGAAGTAGATGATCCTTGAGGTCCCTTCCAATTTGGTATTCCATGAATCATATTCTTTAGTGTCTTTCTTATTTGACATAAATAAGAATTTTATTACTGGAAGGAAAAACACAACAGTCTACATATTAATTTTGATTTAGTATTGCTACTGAATATTTGGTATTGCAAATCTGCATATCCTTGAATATGGTAATAGTTCTATTCAATCCATCTCTTTTTTAAACTAGAATTTAATTGGTTTTGGTTCCCTCTGCAAGGTGTCTGATAACATGTTATGACCTTTTCATAATGAAATTTTCAGTGTTTTCACAAGACTGCAAATGACATTTCTGGCAACTACTTCAGATTAAGTGATATTTGACCTTCTGTTCAGTGTTCAGAATATGCTTAGAAGTAACAATGGAGCCATCTTTGAACATATTGAGAATAAGTGTGATCAACAATAAGGCAAATTTAATCAAAATTCAAAAAAAACCCCACAAAAAATGTAAGGATACATGGCAGCTATGCAATGTATCCCATAAAAACACTTTTAATTAAATCAAGTGGTTCCAGAAAAATTCCCTGATTGCTAGCCCTAAAGCCTTCTTGGCACAAAGTCCTGTGTTATTTTAATAGATGTCTTGAAAACTAGAATTTATGTATTTCAAAGGACAATCCTTTCCACTGGCAATGGATTTTACGTAGGTTTCTTAACTTGAAGAGTTCCTGAAGGTTCCATGATGGGAACTCATGACCTATTCTAATGATGTGGTGTCCTTGTATATAGAAGCTTTCCTCTAGGTGATATAATTTACCCAAAGTGAAGATCATTCAGGACTTAAAACAGCTACAATTAATCCTGTTGAGTTCTAGAGCTCTCAGAGGGTAGAGAGGGTTCTGTTCTTTTTCAAATAAAAAAGGGGAATAATACTTACATTAAGACATTGCTTTAAGTACCAGAATCTCCTGCTAGCTGTTAGGCTTAAAAAGAGACAGTCTCATATAAAAGTGAGATAAAGATTTAAATTTTATCTGAAACCTGAACTTTATACAATAAGGAATTAACATGATACTTACATTAAGCTTGCAGAAATAAAAGAAAAACTGTATTTATCAGTCCAGTCAGGATAAGTGGAGGTGCAATTAAAAATGAATGTCACATGCATTTTGTTACTAATATTTTTAAGGCATCGATTGCATTTATGTTCTGATACCTAATTTAAATCCATTAGAAAATACTGGAAAAAAACCTTAATTGAAATAAGGATGCACTTTCATAAATATTTAGCAAAATGCATAAAAAATTTTGAAAGGGTAAGATAGTAGTAGTTGTTTCGGGTAATCATTAGATGATTTATAGTGAAACATATTCTGAGTAAATAATTTCATAATAGAACTTTTCACATAATACATAAATATCTTTAACTGAAATAAAAAATCACTTGCAACTATAGATAGGAAAATAAATGAAGAATAACACAGATTTCATCTAAGCAAAAAGACAAGTGCCAAATACATGGTCAGCAAAGAAAACTAAAGGTTTATGTTTTGGTGGAAAGGGAGCCTTGGAGTCTCGTTTCAGGACTTTTGCATATCAAAAGAAAGCAATTAACTGAGAAGGTCCAGACTTACTCCAAGGGTGCAAAATAGGTCTGTGTTACACAACTGTGCACCACGCTCTTCCAACAGTCATGAGGCTGATTGCCTATTCATACAGCTAGCTTGTGCTATATAACACAGTTTCTCAGTAAAATTCCTCTCTTACATATCAAAATGACATTTTAACTTTTGGGGGTTTTAATACCCTTTTCACTACTTTATTTTCTGCTCTGCCTATTGATTTTTCTAACCTTTTGACAGGAGCTTTACTTGCCTTGTCTTTCTGCATAATTCTTTTAAATTACATTCAGACCACAAGACAAATTCTAATCTCCATTATACAAAAATGCAGTAAATCCATTGAAGTTAACAGAAATGTATGAGATTCAAAGTCTGATTCTGATCAAAAATAGACCTATTGGCTTTTAGTAGTCTAGCTTTTAAGCTGGGGAAAAGCACAATGGGCCAAGTTCATTTCCAGTGGAACTACACTAATGTCTGCTGACTTCTAATAGAAGAAATCCAACATTTTCTTTAAAACTTTTACTTAAACCCATTTTTCTTCCTCCGAAAAGCAGACTTTAAAAGTTTAAATATTTTGAAGGTATGATGGTAATTACTGTCATGAGTTTGCCAATAACTTTTGAGGACCTTCCCTAACTATGGGTCATGTGCACATAATTTGGTATCCCAAGCTTTGCTTCCCTGTCGACAGAGTTCAAGTGACCTACTGAATGTACCATTTTGCTCTTTTCCTTACTATCTCATCTTCCTATTGGAAAAAAGGTCACACAAGTCAATGGTGTGAAGATCAACCCTGCAACACAGGTAGGAGCCCCTTAGGATAAGAACTTGTGTCCAAAACCTGGAAAATACTCCAAATATTAGAGGCTCAGAGAGGGCCACTGAATTAGTCTGGCATGATTTGCCCTTGGTGAAGCTTTATTGACTGCCTCTGATCACTTCCCTGTCTTCCTGAAGTTTTGGTGTATCTTCCAGCAGGATCTATTCCATGTTCTCAGAGGACACAGTGGTGAAGCTGACTGGTCAGTAGTACCCAGGGTCCTCCTCATTATCCTTTTCAAAAATGAGTGTGACACTCCCCAGTCACTGGGGACTTCGTCTATTTGCCATGATTTTTCAAACATGATAGATCAATGAAATTACTGTAGGCCCTACTTGCGGTATCCTGCTTCTTTCTAAAAATGGGAAAGATGTTGAAGTTTTTGGAGTCAAGAATCAGAAGTTTTAGTGAGACTGTCAATGCTTAGACTGTATTTCAAAACTAATGTACACACTTGGCAATTCCACAGCAAAGAAAGAGTAATCCCTTAAAATTTTGTAAAACATTTTATTTTCTCATATAATTACTGATTTATGCAAATGTAATTCTTAATCTTAAAACCACTCATAAGTTATTAACTTCTAGAATTCCACTTTCAGCATGACTGCACTTCTCTGGGCTTAATAATTCTGAAATGACTGAAAGTGTAGGATTAAGTTTCAGGGATCTTCCGTACAAAGAACAAATGAACAAATTTTTTCATTCGTCATCAGTGGAACATTTGAATCAACCTTAAAACCCCCACTATTTCAAGTCAAGGCTTATTTGGAATTATAGTCATTATTATTTATCTTTTTATTGTATTTTAGTCTGGAGGTATGCATGACAAGGAATTTTCCCATGGAAAAGAGTTCTTCCTCATCCTTTAACTGGTATTCATCATAAGCTTTTGCAGCAGATATATTCTTCTGCACATGAACATAATTGTCCTTTTCCTTAGGTCTTGCAAGATCCCTATATTTAATTTAGGAGAATACTCTCTGGGGAAAAAAATAAACAAAAAAATCTAACCAAATAAATGACATCTGTGAATCCTTGTATTATTTTAAAATTACACTCTCTGTGATGGTTTGAGCCTCTCTGCTGAAACAAATACATGTTAGTATTTAACAATTTTTAATATTTTATAAAAGCTTTTATTTCCCCTTCAGATACACAGTTGCAGTACAGAGGACGTTTTTGCTCAGGCCTGCAGTGGTTGGGTGAGGAACCCAGAGATGGAACTGACCAAATTCTTGACTGATGTTTTAACTAGAGATTTGGGGCTTATGAGACACAGCATTCCATTGTTCCATCAGATTGACTATAAGACTGAAAATCTTCACCAAATCAAGCCTTTAATGTTTCCTCATTTATGCACTTAAACATATTTATTTAGACTGCAGAATATAAATTTCACCTCCATTTCCAGTGAGTCATTAGTAAGTCAATATTAAACTTTGGGTACCAAACAGTCTGATGTTTTTTTCACATAGGTATCTCATCTAAGGCCATACAACACCCTTTAAGAAGTGTAGTAGGAAGCAGACAATTTTCATTCTTCACTTGTTGCTTTTTATTTTCAAAGTTTTTCAGGAAGTACTTGAAAGCTTCTGGTCCAATGTCTTAGGAAATTGTATGAGCCAATGATAACAAAAGCCTCTATCTCTCTGCAGAACTTCTCCAAGATATTTCATATGTGAACAGATAGGTGAAAGAAGTTGGTTTAATTTCTGATGAAGAGAGGCTGATACTTGGTAATGCATTTTAGATTGACTGTGCAATTTCCATAGAGATGTTTCCTAGTAAACCTTTCTAGAAAGTACTATTCTACCAAAGGATTTTGAGATCTCTGACAAAATTCGACCAATGAACAAAACAACCAACCTATGCAAACAGTATAAATACAGTTTCAGTACATTATGTTTCCATGATTAACCAACAACCCCAGTAAATTATCCAAGAGTTATTTTGCTGATGGTTTGTTATAGATAGAGTTGGTGATACTGATCAAACCTGGGCTTTCAAACCATTTTTTTTTTGGTTTGAAATATAGAGAAACTTTTAGAATATTTTTTTCAGAGCTTTTCTTAGCAGATAGCTGTGTACCACAGAGAGATGATCATCTGTTATGATCAGTATTTGGACTTTATATTTCCCAAAATCTAATTTAGTTTCCAAACTTAAAACTTCTCACTGGACTGGAACAGTGAAACAATTGCTCCAGACTAAATTAAGTTTGTTAACTCTTCTCAATAGAACAAGAATACAAATTATGTCCTAGAAATGTGTGCAGAGTCCAGCAGATACCATAACATATTTTAAAAATAAAATGTTGCCAAATTCATTAACATTTGTTTACATAGGAAATGGTAAAATAATTTGAATGCTTAAATTACCCCATTGCAATTTTTTTAAAACATGTGGAGACATTCAGAGTTGGAAAAAAACCCACAACAAACATTGAATTTTGTAACCTTTTATTGATTTTTTCCAGCTTCTAGCAGTACTGTTTCTTTTAAATGTTCACCCCTATTTCAACATCTGTGTGATAACTGGTTTAACAGCCAGAGCACCAGCTTCTAAAGTGCCCTGAATTCATGGATTATACAATTTAGGACTGTACTTTTGGGGGAAAACTCACTTAAACAGTCATTCAGGGATAGAGTTAGCCACCAGAGTATGAGAAGCCAGTAGGACTGATATGAGCTGTTTCTGGTTAACTTGGCTTATTTTGTGCTAAAGTGCCTTGTCTACATAGTGTTTTGTTTCATACTGTCTGACGTTTTGACCTGTGTTAATAAAACCAATTTGGAAGCAGATTTTCTGGAATGGAGAAATGAGATACATTAAAGCAAAATGATGTGGGTTGAATTTCCAGGCTGAAATAACCATTCTGTATCCAGCATTCTTTTCTCTGTTGCCCTATTGACTGACTACACTAATAAGTCCATGAGTGTACTTGTGTATCTCAACTACACTAGTATTATCTAGACAACTCTTTCTATTCCCATTAATCATAATCAAGTGTCATGCTTTGCAATAGCCCAAGGCAAGTTCACATAGTTGAGCTCAAAACGTGATTATTCAGCAGATGTGCCTCATGTTCTGTGTGGCTCATGCTGACGTCTTAGATTTTAATGAATCACAAAGCTTGAAGAGAGTCCAGGCTCATCTGGAGAGCACTCTAATGCACCAGCATCAGTAAGGATAAAGGAAGGGAAAGAGCACACTTAGCACTGATTTGGCACCACAGCATGGAAGAGGTTGAGTTATGCCAATGCTAGGAAAGATAAAGTTAAGAGGAGATACAACCTTGCCTGAGGCTTCAATGGCATTTTTGGCAGAGATATGACCACTGAACTATATCCTATAAAAGTCATGCAGCAGTTCTTGCAAATTGTTACATACAGGGGTAGAAAACCCACAGCACCTTTCAAGAATAAACATGCTTTAAGAGCTAATCTAAGTTATTCTCATCATTGTGAGGTCTCTCAGATTTGAGTACGTGTGTAAATTTAGAAATCTGCTTTTCTACTGTGTTTGATTTGTCTATGTGCAAGAGATATCATTTGCTGGAAATGATCTTCTATAGATGGACACGAAATAATCATCCTTATTAAATATAAGTGAATATGCTATATAAATATATGTGTATAGGATGAGCAAAATATGTGTATGTTTTTGAAATAAAATCATGGTAATGAACAGTTCTGTGGAAATCATGCAGCTTTTTCTCTCAGTTTTCAGTCCAGCTCCCAGGAGCTGTGATCTTTTCAGACTGGTGGAGGATTCCTGAGTTTTCTTAAAGCTCTTGCAGGTGAATAGAATGCCTGAAGGTCCTGGGCTCCACAATTTCTCTAAGCTACCAAGCTATGTAATAAACTGTGTAATAGGAACGGCCTGCAAGGGCCTCAGAAATTCTGTTTTTAAGAGTTATGGGGAATTTTTTTCTCCATCAAAATCTGTAAAATCTTTCTGACGGAAATACATTTAGTTCAGGAGTGTGAAAACAGTCTATGGCTACGCAGTCCATCCCAGTTGACAGGTGTTCCAGGTATCCTTGTCTCTACAAAGAGAATCAGAAACACTTCAGTTGAGTATGAGATACTCCTAATGTACCTTAAAGTCCAAAAAAGACCCCAAGCAGACAAAAACTCTCTAGGTTATTAATGTAAGGGTTCAATAGCAGTAAACTTTGAGAATGTCAAAAGAGAATAGTCCAACTTACTGAAAGTGAAGTGGAAAGCAATACCTCTTATAAAAAACACAAGGCAAATATTCAATCTATAAAACATTATACAAGATGAAACATAAATGGATGGCTGGTAAACAAGAATAATGAGTCTCTACACTACATTTCCTGAAACTGTGGTGTTATTTTCCACTGCAGCTTTATAGGACATCTATAAAAATAAGTCCCTATGATCATTAATAAAAAAAAAAGCCAAGCATATCCTTTCAGTTCTAATTGTTATTGATTTCCATACAAGAAGAGAATCATATTTTAGCACATATTTTTAATATACAATTCATATGAGGTGTCTTATACTCTCAATATGCAATCTGGTATTTTTTATTATCCCCATGCTGACGGGGTGAATCTCTTTTTTAGCCGTAAAGGTGGCGATGAATATTTTCACTCTTAAACTGAAGAACTCATTAAGAGCATAAAATTTTTGAATTAAAAAATTTGCCATTTGTTACTGAAATTTTTTTCAGAAAGAGGTCAGGCTAAAGACTATTAAAAAAAGAAAGGATTTTTTTTAATTTCATGTTAAATAATAAATGCACAGCTCTAAGGAAAATCAGGGTATGGAGCAAGCTTCTAGTAAGTTTATAGTTAAGATAGACTAACATCTGTGCAAAGGACATGAAACTCTTCTGTTTGATTTAATCTTATTTAGTCTCCTTCTCATACAACAATTATATAATGTTAAAGACAGTTGACTAGTACCTCCAGTATTTGCTAATACAACACAGATTTATTTCTTACTGTTACAGAAAAGAAGGAGGTATGGAGAGGACCAAAAATATCTATAGCCGATGGCAGGCATTGAACGCAACAGCCTAAGTTAGTTTTGGGGACTGCCTTCCTGGTCAGTCACCTGTCTCCAAGAATACAAAAACACAAAGCCAATCAAACAAATAAAAAACCAACCAACCAAAAAAACCCCACCAAAAACCTGCAAAACGAAACAACCCCCCCCCAACCAACCAACCAACCAACAAAAAACCCCAAAATCCAAAACTAAACCAAGCCAACAGCAAAACCTCCAACAACTCAAAAGAGAGAGAAAGGAAAATTTTCTGCAATGTCCTGCTGGAAACACATGTACTATGATTCCCACAGAACAGTGGGTTTTTCTGGGGATCCTCTTCGCATTTTGTGAATTTTATCAGTCTCTCTACTGGCTGCTCTTTCTCATTATGCTGATGGCAGTGATTGAAAAATGCTTTGAGAGGGTGCAGAGATTGCATCTTCTCACAGGATACTAAGCTTTGTGTGTAAATTTTATGTGAACAATTCTTATTGGCTATTTAATCTTATTGGCTGTTTAAATTATTAGCAATTGCTATGGTTATCCACTAAGTTTTGTGTGAGTCCAGGGATATGAGGGCATGAGCACTTTTGATATAGGTGTACAACACTGCAACAGGAGACAGAGGGAGGGTGTGAGTTAACTAAACAGAAGTGAAAGGCATGCTGCAGTATTACAAGTGGTGGGCTGGGGAGCTGCACATGGAAGGAGGGGAACCTTTGTCTTGCAAAGGCTAACACCACCTTCTTTACAGAGGTGTCTTAAAGATGTAGTCAATAATATTTCCAAAGTTCTCTTTAGTCCTCAGCAATCTTGCCTTAAAGATTAGGAATTGTAGATAAAGAATACTGATATTACTTGAGCTCCACTAAAATAAAATGTAAAGGTCTATCTTGGCATAAAAATCTATCCTGTAAGTGGGTTAAACAACTCCTTTAAAAGATACTCTGAAATGTGTAGACCCGGAATCACAGAATATTCTCAGCTGGAAGACACCCACAAGGATCATCAAGTCCAGTTCTTAAATGAATGGCCCATATGGGGTTTGAACCCCAACCTTGGTGTTATTAGCACTGTGCTCTAACCAACTGAGCTAATCTCTGGGTTAAGAATTAGTATTTTTTTTTTTACAGTTAGGAATTTCTCCATTGAGTTTGTTTATTTCATATTCTTACTTATTTCAATAGATATGATTCCTGACTCTTCATACTTTCTTTGCATCTTCACCTTTTTACCCTTGTGCTTCTGAGAAACACAGACTGATTACATTTGGGGGGGACCTTTGGAAGCCAAGGCAGTGAGAGCTTCAAATATGGTTCCAGCTACAGAGACAGATGAGGTTGTTCAGTGCCCTATACTGCTGAGTTTTCAGTACCTCCAAGGGTGAAGATTCCATATCCCATCTGGACAGCCCATTCCAGCATTTGGCTGGCATCGTCATGAAGATTTATTTCTTTATTTTCGAATAGAATTTCCCTTACTGCAATTTTTCTTTGCCTCCAAGTCTTTTGCTGTGCACCTCTGAAAAAAATTTATCTATGAGCATTCATTATGTAGTAAAAGGAAAAAAGTAGATGTCCCCTTAGCTCATGCTTCTTCAGGCTGACTAAACCCAAGTCTCTCAGATTTCCTGATATGCCATGTGCTCCAACCCCCCTAGCTGAAGCTGTAAATGTGCTGCTGCTTATAAGGATTCATTGTGAGACCTTGTAAAGCCCTGTCAAAATCCCTATGCACTTTTCCAGACCTTTATATGAAATGGTGTCTTTCAAGGCTGGTTGGTTCTTGGTTTTTCTAATTCTGTCTGACACACTGTAGAGCTAGCTTTTATCCAGAGATGTAATGGTGCTTTGCCATTTCCCAGGAAGCCCATGGAAGATTTCACTGTAATGCTTGTATATACCTTGAATTCCTATATGCTATGGTTCACCTATCTTCCAGATCTCCTTTGTGGGTCTTTTTTTCTTTTTGTTTATTTGTTTGTTTGAATCTAGCTAGGGGTTTTGCTAGTTAGACATTTCTGTCTATGTCCTAGGTGGCCTAGGTGACCCAAAATTATGTATTCCATATTTTTTCTACATCATCCAGCCTGTTTTACTGTCCCTTACAGACTCAGGGCTGGAAGCAGAACTGGAGCATTTTACTCTGGTTCACACGAAGGAGGAGGCGTGGCGTCCCTTTAAAAATAGGGAACACACATGTGGCAAGATCTTTTGTTCTCTCCGGGCTCCCAAGGGGGTTGCTTTGGGCATGTGTCCAAGTCACAACTTGAGAAGCTGAGGTGGTACGAGGCAGAAGCTCTTCTGTTCTCCCCAGGCTTTGGAGAATTTTGCAATGCCTTTGCTGCTGCCGCCTGCCATTTGTTGGGGGGGTGAGGAGGAACCCACTTCACCAGTTCTAGCTGCTGCCCACAGCCTCTGCACCACATTGGGAGCTTGGACCCTCTCTCTGCAAGTTCTTGTTGCTGAGGGGGTCGGTACTACACATCTGGGAAGTTTCTTCCAGAGTCCTGGCAGCATTGACTCATTTTGGACAAAAAATAATTCTTCCATGTTTTTGTTTTGTCCCTGTTCCACACTGATTGTTGTTTGAGGGAGGAGGAAGTTCTGGAACCTCAGAAGCTCAGTTGCTGTGCTGCTTTCCTTTTTTTCTCTGGTTGCATGGTCCAGAGTATGGGGCTTCTCTGCCGTCTTGTCTTTGTCCTCTGCGCCATATGGGCTGCTATGTTGGCCACCATCTTGGGAGNATTATGTGTTTCAACGCTAACACCATCTTTTGGAATCTTTTTGTTTTCTTTGTTCCCAGGGGACCATGTGTCTCAGCACCTTTGTATCTAGTAGTTTTTGCTGTTATCTTGGTTGTTGCTATTTTCTTTTTAGTAAACTGTTATCTTTTTCACTCAATATCTTCTCACATCTGTCTGTCCTTATTGGTGAAATGGGAGTGGTTAAAACTAAAAAGGAGGTAACTCATTTTAGAGTTTCCACCCTGTATAATTGTTTTAAACTTAGACAGTCTGCTATTCATCAGATGCTTTTCTACCACTCGCCTTTTGCTGAAAGTCTTGTGTATAAGCCAGTTTTTGCCATATGAGAACAAAATGTACATGTTGCAAGAAAAGACATAAAGACACAAGGATGACTAGGAATTCCTTATCTCAGTCTTTTCCCGGGTTGCTGACCATCTTGCTCTAAGATTAATGTAATATGTTATCAAATCTCCCTGGTTAACTGGAGGTATGTGCTTGACCAATTATATGGGACCTATTTTAACACCTAAAATTTCAGACAAATCTTTGATTACTGGAGCTGTAAACAGGAATTTGATCTAAATCAATGTCTTGGACTGCTATATCCTTCAGTTTTTCCACTGGTTATACCCAGCTTGCCTGATGATCCATTTCTGTTGGTTACCTTAAACTTTGTAGTAAACATATCTGAAATATCTTGCTTACTATAAAAGACAGTCCTGAGTGAACAGTTTGTGCATTAAAACCTTTACTTTGTCTAATGTCCTTCCCTGATTCAAGGCCAAGGTCCAGTGACCTTGAAGGCTTGATATTTGTCTGTTCTGACTTTCTTCATTTGTGTTGCTGAGGAACATGGGGTTGCACAGTTCTCTTTTTTCTAGTCACACACTCCAAATGTCCCCTGGCTAACACTAGGGCTGAGCATCTCTTTCAAATGATCCGAAAGTTTGCTCCAGGCAAGTAAGCTTTTGATCCACAGGATATGACCTGTAGTGTTTCCCTTTCCATTTACATCAGAGTTATACAAATCCTTCTGATCAATCACGGAGCTTTCAGTGAATCCACGAGAAGAGTGAAATTGAGTTACTTGGTTTTTACGTTTTTTTGCTAACACTATTAATAGACCACAGAACAACCTTATCTCATGGGGCTTCAATTCTACAGGGCTCTTCTTTTCACTCTCTTTATAATATAGTAACTTTGCATGCTTGTCAAATTTTGTGAAAATCTAATTCAAGAGCAGAGGAATTTGGGAGTAAAGCACCAACAGGACCCATAGTAAGGACCTCTTATACCTATAAAAATGTAATTTTAAGACAGATGGAGAGACCTGGAAAAGCATGTTGTGCTATAGATTTCTCTATTGATTTTTTTCCCAGTCACATGAATATTGCAGCTAATTCTGTTTAAAATTCTGTATTTACAACCTGGATAATTTGGTTGGTTGGCTGGTTGGTTGGTTTTTTTTTGTTTTGGGTTTTTTTTTGTAAAATTCATTGTAAACTTAATTATTATAACTGTTAAAAGATTGCTTTTAAAATTTTTGTACAAGTCTCTCTACCAGTATGCTGATTTATATGTTAACATTACATTCTTCAAACAATTATGCTCCTTTGCTTTAAATGCAGTAGTTCTCTGACAGAGAATATATAAAATAATATAAAAAACTGTGTCACTTAATCAGCAATGATAAAGCCTGCATAAAGTAATGACATTAAGTCCAAAACACTTTCTTTTGGTGAAGCTTAGATGGGCATCTCCCCAGAGCTGTCTCTTTTCTAGACTGGGGAATTGGGTTACTATGGAAAATATCCTTTGCTTCAGTGGATTTTCATGCTGTGATGGACAAGCTTTGGCTACTAGAAAAACTCCTACCCATAAACTCACTCACTTCCCCTCCATAACGGGATGGAAGGACAAAATAGGAAAAAAAAAGGAATTAAAACATTTGTGGGTCAAGATAAATACAAGAAATTGCTTGTCATATCTGTTGTGGACAAAACAGACATGAACTTGGGAAAATTAACTTTTTTTTTGCATATAACTACTTGAGTACAAAGTTGGTAAAAAACCATAAAAAGTTGGGCATGGGTAGTGAGCCCACAAGGTTTAAATTAGGAGTTCTCATCCATCTGTTAGCTGTAGAAGAAACTTATGCACCTCAGGAAGGTAACATGATGCACTAGACTAGATGTAGTCTGTCTATTCCCTGAAAGCACAGAGAATATATAAAAAATGCAAATGCTCTGTATTGACTTTAGATAAAATATGTACAGGTTTGAAAGCAAACCAGTGAGAGACTCTAAGTCAGAAATACAATTTAATAGGAAAAAATAAAATAAATGCAATAGTACAAAGAAAACCACTGACAGAGTCAGAATACAGCCTGACACCCTGTTAGTCAGGGTGGTGGTTGCAGTCCGATAAAATGGTGGCTGCCGTCCTCCTGAAGTGATGGATGTGGTCCTGTTGAAGCAGTGATCCTGTAGAAAAGAGTCTGGTCTTTGCCTGAAGGTCCAGTGGCGTAGCTCTTGTCCGCTGGGAGTCCCATAGGCGAGGGCTGCCTGTGCTGTTTCAAACCTCTGGTTATATACAGATGGGAACTCTCAGCTCCTCCTCCTGGGCAGAGCCTCTCACAATGGGATGGTGAGTCACGAGGCAAGGCATTGATGGGCCCATTAACAGGAGATAGCTCCCCGAGGGAGTTATCAAGGAAGAGTCATGGTAGCAGATAACGAACACTGCCCCACCTGTTATAATAGCTTATGAAGATGGTGATAGAATACATGCTTTTGGTTACATCTTACCAAGGACATAACATGTAACCTAGGACATAGGTATTTATTGAATATCTGGCAGCTAACTTTTTCTTAATAACACAGTGGCCAGAACAAAAAGGAAATGAAATACATCAATGATTTTTAACCAGTTTCTGTTATTACCTGCCTTGAACCCTTGTTTTTTATAACCTTCTTGTGCACATTAGTCATAAATCCCGTCCTTATGAAAGTGAAGCTCTTGATTAAGAAGAAAAATGAGAGAGCTAAGGAGATGATACAATTTTAGCAATTTGGGTGCTTCCTTGGGGAAAAAAAATTTAATACATTTACATTACTGGATTAAACAGTTCTACAAGGATGAAGGCTGGACTCTATTAAGAAGAGTATATTTCATATAATGAGAGGCTGAGCAAGCTGGGAGTGTTCAGCTTAGAGACAGAGAGTGCTAAAAGGAAATCCCATCTATGCATATAAATATGTAATGGAGTGTAGAAAAGAAATGGCACTGAGGGTCTTTTCAGTGGTGCCCAGTGACAGAACAATAGCAAGAGGCAATAGCCACAAATAGAAATACAGGAGAGATCCTCTGAACACAGGAAAAAAATATTTACTTACCTCTTGCTATTAACATACTTTAAAAAGTTTTTTTTGTCTGACACAACACTGACCAGTTTCAACTCTAACTGATCTTTGGCATTTCATGTCTTCTCCCTGTATATATCAACCACAGTTGTATTATCTTTCCAAGAAGTTCAACTTCAGAGACCATGCAACTTCATTTTCCTCTTGAGCTCCATGAGGAATTCCCTGCTGGGTCAAGCTGGTCTTCTGCCCCAGTTGCTTGACTTAAGATACAGTGGAATTGCCTGCTTCCGTGGTTCTAAGAAGTATTTCCTAAAGACTGACCAGCGCTCACAGACTTCTAAGCCCTCAAAAACAAACTCCCAGGGTGTACCAACGAATTTGAACATTTCGTGATCACCATGGCCAAGACAGACACCTACCATCACATTCCCCTTGAGTCCTTTTCTATTTACAAATAACATGTCCTAAAAATGTTATTTGCTGGTTGACTCACTGGGGACTTTTGACAAGAAGTTATCTTTTACAAAGTTAAAGAATTTCCAATAATGGCTTTTCAAAGAAGCATGACACTCCTGGTTATGTCTGGTAAGTTGAAATCTTCCTGAAGAACAAGTGCCACTGATCTGGAGATTTCTCCTAATTGCCTGTAGAAAAATTCATCAGTGCTTACACTTTGGCTGGGCAATCTGTAGTGGACATCCTCTAAAATTCTCCTTTGCTTCCCATTTCCCTAATGTACACCCCGAGGCTCTCAAACACATAATCACTAACTATAATGTCTGTACAATCGAACCTCTCCACTAAGTACAGTGAGAGACCGTCACCTCACCTGTCCTGTCTATCCTTCCTGAGCAGACAATAGACACCCCCCATCCCAGCACTCTAGTCATGGGACTCAGTCCACCAAGTCTCCCTAATACCAGTGATATCAGCTCTGGAAGCTGCCCAATGCTTCCAGTTCATTCTGTCCATAGATTTTAGTATAAAGCCCAGATTCTAGTTTAGGTGAGAAAGGGCACCTTGGGATCATCTAGTTCAACTTTACTGCTTAAACAGGGTCGCGTAGAGCAGGTTGTCCAGGATTGTGTCCAGCTGGATTTTGAACACCTCCAGAGACGGAAACTCCTAAACCTCTCTGGGCAACTGGTGGTCTGACCACCCTTAAACATAGATTGAACTATTGAACAATGATTAATAGGTTGAAATTTAAAAAGTCCAAATGCTGGATTCTGCATCTAGAATGGAGTAACATCAGGCACAAGTGTAAATGAGGAGAGGAATGGCTGGACCGTTAAAGAAGGCTGACCATCTGAAACACATGCATACATTTTGTAATATTCATACATGAAGCTGTAGGAAATACCCAGTGAGACATGACCTGTTTTTCTGGTTTTGTCCCGGACAGGGTTAACTTTTGCAGCAGCCAGGAGGGGCATGGCCACAATGGTGGGCTTATTTGAAACCACCTCATGCCATGCACAGGGAGGATGAAGGGGACTTGAGTTTTTTCTGGTTTGCCAAAGTGTGCAGTTGGGTAGCAGAGTCCTGTGTGGTGAGCAATCGTGTGTGAATCACTCACTTATTTCTACATTTTAAACATTGTTGTTTGTATTGTTCAGTTTCTTATTTCATTGCTATTTCTAGTAAGTTGTTTTTATCTCCATCTGTGATATTTATCTCTTTGTGCTTTGCAGCATCCTGCCGCAGGGGGAGGGGAGGGGGAGAAGTGAGCGTGCAGCTATCATTGGGGTGTTTCAGTGGGAACACTAAGCTGGGGAATACCATGCCTAAACTATAACAGCTATCCTCATTCAGATGCTCATGTGAGAGCTGGAGTCTCCTCTCTGATGCTGAATGTGGAGCCTAAATAAACTATTTTTAGTATAGGCTTGTTCAGAGGGAAGAGGCTCCTTTACTTCCAGTTCAAATAAGTTGCAGAGAAATTTAGAAGAAACAGCAGGCTGTATGCAATGATATTATTTACCAGCAAAACTTAATTTCTTTGGGAGCCTCAAATGTACAAGTTTTGTAACCAACTCAAAGAGCATGTAATTTTTCTCTCACTAATATACAAAAGTATCATAAAAACCCAAGAGATTCATTCTGTATGTAGGTGTTTGTGAACAGAAATTGTGCGACACCAAGTCAATTTTTCTGTATTGGAGTTAATATATTGATGCCTTGAGGTGGCCACCTAAAAACAGAGGCTAGACAAAAATAAGAGAATAAAAGTAGGTATTTATTGGAAGGGCCTTCAAAGGTACACCCTGGGCAGTCTAAAGGCTACACCCAAGACAGAGCCCCGGTCATGGGTTCTTCACACTTTTATAAGTTTGGTCTATTTGCGTATCAGGGTTAATTCTCCAATTATAACTTCGGTTAATGATGTAGTTACCCCAAGTTTGCCTCCCCTGTCAAGGCTTTAGTTTACACATTTTGGGGCCTGGGACAGTCGAAGTGTCCTTGGAGAGCAAACCTAGAGAGGCTTTGTTATGTCTAACCAGCATGAGAGAACAGTAGTTAACAGGCCACTCGAAACTTCGGAGTTACACACTAGGCAGTACAGGATTTGAAAAATATAAAAGTTAAAACCTAAGGCATCAATATAGATCAGCATACTTAGCTGATTCAAGGTCGAGTGAAGACAAGATTGTGGAAGCCTGGGCTTGAATTCATTTGTACCATTACTAACTGTCGCTAAAATCTATCGAAGGTCTTACCAAAACCTCCTCAAGATCATAAATGCAACAGAGAAATAGCAAAGCTTTGAATGCTTTGAATTTTGGCGAAAAACAGGATTATATAAGAAGACAAGCAGTGTTTATAAGTCTCATCAGAAAAAAAAAATTCCCAAAACTGAACCCAAATCCCTGTATAGTTGACACATCCCTTTTGGACCTGGAATTTCTATCTAACACCTGTCTGTAAGATGTCTTATTCTGTCGGGTAAAATTTCATTTGAAATGTCTATTGAAATGATAAAAAAGTAAACCACTGACACAAAACTTAATGCATATTTGCATTTCTTGGTTTTTTCCATCTTACCCAGAGGGCAGATTTAATGTAAGCAGACAAAGGAAACAGGTATTCAAATGAGTCTGTATCATAATGATGTATGGGGCTTCTCAAATATCTCCCCTGCTAAATTCTCTTTCTTGGATCTAATTGGAATTCAACAGACATAAGTTATTATTTTATTTTGAAGAAACTAACCGCTGAAGGGAAAAGAAATCAATAGAGATTTCTGGGCAAAAAGAAAATGGGCAATTGTCATACTATTTGATTTTAAATTAAAGCTTTCATCTTTCCAGGATTTGTTGAACTGTAGAAAACACATATGGATTACAGAGAATTAATTTATGGAAGATGCAATGTCTGAAGCCTCTTCATTATTTTTACACACTTGCCAGCAGTTTCTATCAGCTGTACTCCTTCTATGTTAGGGTAGGTAGCAGTGGCCAGAAGGCTCTGCGGAACACTGTCATAAATGAAAGCATTATGTCTCAGAAGTATTAGAAAACACATTGAACCAAACATATTTGGTTTAAGAAATCTGTATTTAGTCATCTGCAATTGTCTCTATGTCACTATTGCAACTTTTGTACTGACATCCTTCAATTTTATGGTATTAAAACTTTGATTTCATGATCTATACATTGTCTTACAACACAGTAAAAGATTATAAGGAAGGCTACAGACTAAACTATTGCATCCTCCGTAAGCTTATAACTTTTTTGTGAAAGGATCTCAAACAAGGGCTTTTAACTGTTGCAGTTAGTACTTCTTGTTACTGGGAAATGCAATATGAAAGTCATCTCTGATCAGCAAAGTAGGAAAATTAGGTTAGAGGTAGAATACTCACTCAGACAAGCAGACAAGTGATTTTTAATGCAGATATACTTTTTAAAGATAAAATATACTTTTTAAAGTACATTTTCTTAAGTGTAGAAGAAAGATACTTTAGGCACTCTCTGAAACTCCACTCTTGGTTTGCAACCAAGTTGCAATTTTTTTTTACGAGACTTAGCCTATACATTAGTGCAAAGAAAACAGAAACCAGTATGACATGACTGTTACTTCTAATCTAATAGTTACTTCAGCCTGATTGAAAAAATAATTAGATCTAGCTGACTAAAATTAGAAATTAATTTTAAAATATTGTATGTATTCTTTTACTACTCATTTCAATAGAAAAAATATTGTTGATTTCAAGAGGATAAGAATTTTTGCCTTGTAATTTACATATCGTGTGGAAAAAGCATAGCTAGACAATATTGCTGGGTTTTTTTAATTCCTGAAAATCTGAAAACTACAGAAAATAATAGTTGTCTGAGTAAGTCATATTAAAATATCATCTTAAGATGTGAATATGAAATATATATATCTTAAAGTGTGTTTACATACCTGTTTTCAGATAGTCTATATGGGCAAATTTTAGGCTCATATCTCAAAGTTTCCTAGAAACATAGAATATATGTTCTTAAGGTAATATGCTAATTGCAATTTTTTTAAAAGGTATAAAAGCTATATAAAAGTAACTTTATATTTTCTTTGTCAATTTGACTATTGTTTTTCAAGTAATCATGGAAAATAAAATATATTCTTTGTCAAAGATTACATTACAAGTATAGTTTTAAAATAACGAAAACCCTTCTGCTGCAAAATCCTTCTGATTTAATGAAATGGACTTCCACATCAACATTCCTTCTACACCACAAAAGAAAAGGGTTTTTTTTTTTGTGCAAATGTTTTCAGAAGATGAAACTCAGTCCTACAGGTGCTACTGATTTAATCACACTGTTACTTTTTTCAGATGATTAAGTGAAATTCCCCCAGAGAAGGTGAGGTCATCCAAGAAACTATTACAAAGCATGTGATCCAGGTGGCCAATTACAGGCTCAAATGTTAAATTATGAATCTCATGGCAAAAGTATAACCATAGTGAGCACTTTGTGATCAAGGCATGCACTGGTGTAAATTAGACTCAATAACTCTGCACAGCAAATCAATCTCCAAATAATCAGTTCTCTTTTTCCATGAAAATAAGTAAGTAGATGAAGAACTGGAATTCTGGGGTAATAATTGGCAATAGGATTTGAAAATATGGATTATAATGAAAGTGTAATAGAATCTCATCTACAAATGCATAAACAGAATTTATTTAATACATTGATAGTGCTAAGATTAAAATATGGGTTTATACAACACTTGATTTTTCATTTCACAAAAAGAGACTTTCTTAAAAAATATGTTGCGAGAAAAAATAATCCTTATTTTTTTTTGTTGTTTTGATTTTTTCTGTTTTCTTCTCAATTTTTCATATACAGACTCTCTTTTAAAATTTCTTGAGACCGGTGGCTTACATTGGCAGAAGTTTGCATGGGCAATGAGGCCATATTTTGCACAAAAGAAAATCTGACTGAAAACTTCTACTGTGAGAGATTTTGGAGAAAAGTATAATCCTCTTCCTAAGCCTAAAGCCTCTTCTCATTCACAGTTCTGACATGAAAATTCAACCTGCAGTCTCTAAATCATGAGAATTAGGAAAAAGAAACAGAAAACCTGTAATATCTTTCTTACTAGCAAGAGCAATACCAACAACTGATAGACAAGAATGTCTTGAGTATTTTGTGTATTTCTGCCTCCTGAAAAAACAAAATATTACATAATTTCACTTATTAGGAAAAATACGAAATTATGGAGACTTACTGAATATTCCACACAACTGTGCAAAAGCAGTTCACCAGGCTAACCTCTGTTTATTTTTTCACAGCAGATTTTTCATCTGCTCAGACATATTTCCATAAAACAAATAAGAAAAGTAAATATCTGTGCTATTAACCACTTTTATACACTATAGGCAGAACATGCGCAGTTTGTTTTACACTAAGGCACTGTCATAAGAAAGCCAGGGTTATGTTGGTTTCTTCCAACTGTTTTTAACTGGTGGCTGATACCAGTTGCCTCTGGAGACAAGATGTAGTCCTGTTGTTGTCATGAAAAATTCTGTGCACACACAGTTCAGTACATTGCAAGAGGATTGTAATGTACAGTTACTCTTGAATCGTTTTGTTCCAAGTGGACATGAATTGGTTGAAGATGAATGGAGCCATTACAGTGACATAAAGTTCTTCCTATTAAATATTTTTGTTTGATAAAATCCCACACCAGTGGTTCATTCATTCCTGGCAACTAGAGCTCTGTCAGGAGTAAATGTGGTTCTGTCTTTGCATATCTAGTAAGAAATTATGGTACTTCTTATTGAAGATAGATAGGGTAATAAAAAATAAGAAAGAGTAAAGCATATATCTCAGCAAAGTACAAAACCATATAAATGAAGAAAACAGGTATAAACTGTTGGCAACAACAATAACACACCACCACGGGCAAATTGTGCTTTTTTTTTTTTTTTAAAGTGGCATTGTACATATATTTCTCCTTTGGCAGTGATATTCAGGAATGGTCCCATCCAGTTTGATACGAAAAGGTTGAATGGTAGCGGGTCTCAGGATTGCAATATATGCACAGAAAGTATTTTTGGGATACTTACTCTGTCTGGAAATTATGGAGACATAGTTCATGGTTTTCATCCTGTTTCTGATGCTTGTTTCAGGTCTTGGTTTTAAGTTTCAGAGGTAGTGATGGATACAACTCTGTACGAAATGACAGACTTTAGGATAAGAACTGAAGCGTGACAGTAGCCTTTCTTCAACAAATTGCAGTCTCTTACGTTAGACACTCAGTGCAGTATCTGAAAAAAGGGTGACAGCAGCAACCATACACTTTGTTTCTTCCATCTCAAAAACCTCGACTATTCACATTCTAGTAAGAGAAGCAGTTCCAAAAACCTGGACCAAACAAAAAGTCATGGAACTTTATTACCAAATGATTTGCTTTAAGACTGAATTAAATTTATATCATATATTCATCCTCTGACTCAAGTCTCCTCACCTTTCTGGCTACAAAATACCTTCAGTAAGAAGTTGAACAATATTATTCTCTGAAATACTCCTCCATAGAACCTAGACAGGCACTGGACATATGGCTTCAAATCTTTTTGTTAAGGACTTAGAACTGTTGCCTATATCCAAGCCAAACCCTATTGCTAAAAGACTATGATGGCTACTCAGGCTACTTGACTACAGTTTGTAATACCATTTATAGGTTAGTTTTGGGTTTTCTTGGGAAGGAGCTTCCCAGAAGCTGACTTCCTCCACAGAGGATGCTTTAAGGCAATTAATCATCTAGTAACAGGAATATCCACCAGAACTTCCCAAACAAAAGATAAATTGCCATTCTTTCCTTTTAACAGGCACAGCTCCTGAAGCATGAATTAGTCATCCTCACACAAATTAAAATATTGCAGTGGGCCAATATGCAATGACAGAATAAAAAGTTAAAATCCTAGAAACTGAAAATGAGAACTCATTTGTATTTACAACGTTGTGTCAAAACATTCTTTGGTTTGACTGTATGCAAATTTAAGATCAATTATAAACATATGCTTACTTTCTCACTAGTTGATATAACTTGTAAATTACTCCAAACCTAAAAATGTCCACAGTATTCTTCTTCATTGTCTCAGTTTTTTAAAATGTAGATAAACTATTTAAAATTACAGGAGATTCCTATTTATTTCCAAATTAAAATCTGTTCATAAACACAAAACACTCTTTCATTTAAGAGTTTAATTTTTAAACAAAGATTACATGATAAATCCAAGAGTACTTTCACAAGTGCTCCGTAAGGATTTTGTTCCAGTTTGGTCTTTAAAGCCATATAACTTTTTAAAATTACTTTGAAATGAGCTACAAATAATACAATTGTTTAAAATGTGGCAAGAGAACTGCTCCTAAATTTACATTTGCAGTTACCTAGGGACCTTCAGATGGTATCTAGCCCATCTCTCTATCCAAAGAAAGCACCCTGTCACTCTTGGCAGGTGTTTGCCCGATGTATTAGAAATATGTTTGGTGATGGAGCTTGCACAATTATCCAACCAGTTTTTTCAATGTTTATCTCTTCACATTGTCAGAACATACTAATATTTCAAAATGTTTCCTACTTTATCCTACCATCTTTGATACCAATTGCTTTAATTATTAGAACTGTTGGCATCGCTAGGAACATTTTCCATATATTTAGAAAAACAGCCTTCTTCAGGTGGTGAAACGTACTAATAAGAGCTACTCTGGTTTTCATTCAGGCATTTTATCATTTATTGAGAATATAATCTTATTTTCTGAAGTGAAGATGCATATTTTAAATAGCAATAAAACAAAATATTGTGAATAAGCAATATGAGCATGAGTTTTCCTCATGTGTACGTGTTCAGTTTCACTGATATTAGTGGCAGGAACACATGCATGTTCCGCAGGAGTAAGTGGGAATAGCCACACTGCCTTCTCTGGAGCTGGACTTGCTCATCATGAATAGCAATTTGGCCCATTGTCTTCTAAATAAGAAAATGTGTCTTTTCCACCATTCTTGATCTTTTAAAAGTGTGCCTTCTTGTTGAAAATAGATAGAATTCCTGTTTCTCAAACAAATATGTTGGCAAAATAAACATTTTGTTCAGCCTTTGTTAAAAAAATAAAATTAAAAATCTAAAGATTTTTTTAAAATAAATAAATATTTAAGTAAATCTTTAAACCCTTGGACATTTTGAATGCTAACTGAGTATTCAGATCTCACTGTGTAATTACCTTCCCTGCATAAAGATAGCAGAGCCTGGGCATTTGATCTGACAGGATATTTACTTTAGGGAATGCTGATTTATACCCTGAGGTTTCTCCCTTATTTGCTAATGTATATAAATGGTGATGTCAGATGTAAACATCAGTACACTTATGAAATATAGATATATGACAGTCCTTTAGCATCTAGAAAACGATGCCAATCACTGAAAGACGCACAAAATATTTCATGTGTGTATGCTGGGACAAGATATTTACACAAAAAAGCAGTGTAATTTGGCATTAAAGTGCATGCAGACATCAAACCATTCCAGTATAAGATCTGTGGGAAAAAATTCTCTCAAAAATGTGCTTTATGGGACCTGAACCTGCATGGTGGGGAGAAGACTCATAAATGTAACTCCTCTAACATGTGGTTTTTGCATAAACTTACTTTTGAGGAAACGTCTTATACAGCTACATGGTAAAAATAATTTTGACTGCTAGGTCTATGAGTCATCTATATGAATGTTCCTATCATGCCCTGAGACAATGACGAAAAATGGAAGAAAAGCAGTAGGAATGGAAGTAATTGGAGAAATAAAATATATGAGTAATTTCTCATTAGCCTTTACTGAAAATTAAAATAGTGATGGCAACTGGTTTGATAACTTTGAATAAAAGTGACCTGACTTTACACTAAGTTCTGTCTTAAATCTGTGCTTGTGTGCCACAGAATGAATCTCAAGCCAAGCAGTGACAAGAATTTCTCCTTGCATATTAGTCCTGCAACCTTGAACTTTAAAGTAGACTGGAAAAAGCAATTTGGAATACTGTATAAATTACACGATTTTACTAGAAACTGCATACTCTAAAACAGATGCTTGCTCAAAAGTTACCTGATTGTTCCCTTCAGAGAATAATTTCAAGATTAATTCTATTCATTTGCTTCAGCAATTCAGCAATGTCTCATCTTCCCATTGTCTGGTCTGTGTTACTTATGATTCCTCTCTATAATAAAAAGGAACAATTTGTTGCTAGAAGCTTTGTAAGAGAAGGATATCTGCATCTCTTATTCAGCAAATAAAAAATGTTGAGAAAAATAATTGCAGCATCCTGGGAGGTAGTAGTTCTTTAACAGCAGTATTTTAACTTCACTAGAGACCAAGTGAATGTCAAAAATTTCACTTTATTGTCAAATTCAGTTTCCTCATCACTTCTTAAGATCCTAGGAAAATGTCAAGTAAATCCAACACAATTAGAGATATCCTTGACTGAAAGGTTATTTTCCCTGAAGAAGTTATTAAAAGAACATTTTAGAGGCAGTTTGCTCGGTACCTGTGAAGAATTGATAGCTTGTACTTCCCATGTTCTTAAACCAAAGGGAAAAAAAAAAGGAAAGAAAAAAGAAAAAGAAAGAATTGCTCTTGGCAATGAGAACCTAGAGGCTGACGCTAGCAGAATACAGCATGATGTGGATCCAAGAGTGCAAGCATGGTGCTTTCGTCCCTAACCATATTTAGGTGAATTATTTGCAGCTAGCACATTAAAACATGGATGGCACAGATACCTGCAATTCTATTGCTTAAATATGGTTTTAAAAGAGGGGAAAAAAAGAGAGAAAGTATTTTTTTCATTCAATCTCCTTTTTAGAAAAGATACTAATACAAAATCTGTGCTTATCTTTTATAATTATTGTGATGGCATGGTGTAGGTTAGATATATTCCTACATGGTTTCCCCGGAGAATTTTGTGATTTAGGTTGAGATGTAGGTTGTGACTGTGTCCTTGTCCATGGTGGGAGTGGGTTGGAACAAGGTGATCTCTATGGTCCCCTCCAAACCACACCATTCTAGGATTCTATGTTATGATTTGACATAGCAGCATAAAACTGTTTGAGTCTGAGATTTAGGTATCCCAATCCTTCCAATTAATGGAACTCCTCTAAAGGGCATCAGGCAGGTTATTTGATATGCAAAGTAATATCAAATTATGGGCCATCATATTATTGTCAAGAAAAAAGTTATAATTTAAGATCTGCTATTTCCAGGGAAAACAGAGAAAAACCAAATCAAAAGAAACCAAACCAAAACATGAAATCCCAACTAAAACAACTGTGCTCCCTCCCCCACCCTGTAATCCCTGTCTAAAGCACTATGAAGGTATTTTGTAGGCCAAAAGAAGCTTGATAACATATCAAATGGGTTGCATTACCTTCTTGGCCAAAGAACTCTTAAATAAGATATTTTAACTAGCAATAAATTTTTTTTAAATCTATAATTGAATATTGCTTCAATTCTATGTAAGCATATATATGTGCAACCTTTTTTTTGTGACTATTCCTATTTAACTCATGTGGACGATACACAAATTAAGTAAAAGTAGTAAGAGCTTCTTTGATCTATATTTGATGAATAAGTAGAAGTAGAGGTAAATTCTAAAAATCTTATACTAGTAATGTAAGTCACATGTTAATACATGAGAAGTCTTTTATGAATATTCCTACATAAAATACATTACCCACAGGTAATAAATAATACATTATTAGCTTCAGTAAGGGCCATAATTGAATTATTAACTTATAATATATAAATGCACTAGATAGCTTTTTAAGCACATTAGAAAATACCTTATGGTAATGTACCTTTGGTACATTTCCTCCATCTAGTCTGCTTTCAATCCAAACCCAAATTTATTTGGTAAAACAAATAAACAGCCAGACAAAAAAAAAAAGTGGAGATTTTTTTTAGATAAACCAGTACATCTTAATGTACACAACTATGGAATAAATTAATTGCTAGCACTGTGCCAGTGCTGCGGATTTCAATTATATATGCCATATAAAAAGACGCCTAATCTTTCTTTTTCTCTTAACCTATGTCTCAGTATTTTTTCACAATAATCCCTCTCTAAACTGTGTCTCAGAAGAAAAAACAAATCAACTTTATTTTAGCTCACAGACCTTGCCTTCCCTGAAACATTTAATCATCTTTGAGAACAATTCTGCAATCAAGTTATTTGACAGAAGTCAAGTAGCACTGTCAGTTCCTCAACAGAGACAAATGATGGTCAGTCTCACATGAGCCATTAAAGCTTTTCACTGGAGTTTACGCTTACAGGTTCAAGCAGCTTAAATCAAATGAAGGTATGTGCATGTAAGCAGATGTGCACTCGTGTATATTGTTTCTCTCAAGGCTCAGACTGTTAGATAATCTTTTGCCGCAATGGAAACCTTCAAAAGAGTCCATAGTCTCATAAGATCAAGACCATCTCTACATCTGTGATGATCATTCTTTTAGGAAAAATCAAACCAGTTGTATTTTTAGTTCACATATTTAAGCCCCACAGAATATATTTTTCTGAATGAATTTCACTTAGTGGGGAGCATCTAAAATATGTCTCCTTTCTTCAGAGTGGCTTGACTTCTAAATATCCCCTTTCTTCTCTTCTCCCTCTGTCCGTGTTATTCTAGTATTTTACATTTAAGAACTCCCTTTCTAACAGACTGAATCACAGTAACAAACTTGCCAGATCAATTGTTCCATGCTTTAACAATTTCCCTGTAGTTTAATTGTGGTTATTTCCCATGGTGACAGACAAGATAGCCCCTATTTTTTTATTTTTTTTTTTTAAAGAAGAATTATGGGGGTTTTTTTTGTGCTTGCAAGGGATATTTTCTTTTAAACTTGTTCCTTCCCAAAAGTGAAAACCCTTTGAAGAAATAATGGGACTTTTTTTTTTAAGTAACAGGAACAATTCTGCTGATTGCAATTGTTTATAAATGATATGCTTATTGCCAACTTCGATAAAAAGTCTCCACGTAACACAAGCCTTCATATTGCAGAGGTTGCAGAGTCTCAGTGACTTCACAATAGGAATTTAGAGCTTTCAAATGAGAAGTTGCACAGCATTAGTTCCAGAACCACGTTTTTACCTCTAAATTTTTTATTTGTGAGGTTTATTTTACAGCATATACGAATAATTGAATCAGACAATATAGTGTAATGATAAATTTACAGTCTATGTGTTAATGTAGAACTCTGTATTTTGATGCATGTGCAGAATTCTGCAGTATGGATGAACTACTCTCTTTCACTCTTTGTAGAAAATATCGGAAAAAAAAGACAAACAAACATGCAAACAAACAAAACCCCCTAGGACTTCTTCACTGTAAAAAAGTGTATAGACAATATATTATACAGAATAATTGGAATTTCATGAGGTAGAATTAATATTTAACCTCTATTATGTGGGTTTCAGAGGCACCCATATAACTATGAGTTAAACTGGACATAAAGCTAGTAGAAATCAGATCAATTTTATAATTGAATAATTATTTGAAAAATCTAAGAAAATATTCTTGCCACCTGCTATATCTGAAACTGGTAAATGTACCACAAATTGCCAGTATTTGAAAAATTTCCAAAATTCTTATACATATTAAATTTTTTTTTTCAAATTTTGTTCATGTGGAGAATTTTGCAAAAGAAAAGAGAGTGGCATTAGTTTTGGTTAACAGATTGTATGTTTAGTCCCTTATTTCACCTAAATTAAAATATTGTGATTGTAATTTAATTTTAATGAATTATTGACTTTCTGTTAAAGTTCGGAGCTGGAAATGCTAACTGATTTTAAATGAAGCTGAACAAGGTAATCAGTTTATATTCAAATTAAATTCAAGCCTTCCCTTCCCTATCTGCCCCCCTCACCCTTGGCATGGACTTGTACTCAACAGAAGTAAGACAATCTCTTTAGTTCTTTTGTTCATCTGAAACTCATAAGTATATCTATTTAACATAAATCTGTTACAGATTCTATATTTAATCTTATATGTTAAAATCTATTTCTCCTGATTTCGCATTTGATATTGAAAAAGCCTGAACCTGAAACTAATCTTGAATATCTGATCCCTATCCTCATAAGAAACCAAAGAACTAAACACAATATATTTTCACAGAGGCCAATTCCACATTTTGAACCAAGGTTATGATCCAGAGCCAATTAAAACACTGATTCCAAACAGTCTGTTGGAAAATAATTCATTTCAAGCCCAGGCAATAATACCAAGGAAATTATAAAAAATGATGACAATAAATCCCAAATTAGGGAAAGGGTTTTCCTAAACATCCATGGAAAATTAAGAATTCTGAAAATTTTGCCAGTCTTGTTGGTTTTAGCTGATCTTGGAGTGGAGACTATTCTGCAGTAGCAAGGACTTGCCTTCCTACCTGGTGCAACAAAGTATGTCATGCCATCAAAAGGCCATTCACTGTTATGCCTAAGATTGTAGGCTATTTCTGAGGATTTCCTAGAAGCCACTAAGTTGGATAGTTTGTCTGACTGCAAATAAATTGGATCAAATGCTGTGAGAATACCATAATGGAGATTACTGAGCTATCCTTTAAACAGTAGCTCAGTTAGGGGTAACACTGTACAGCACCACATACAGATATTAATCCAGGTCCCTAGGAACCAACAGAGGCCCACAGAATTTCCCTCCAAATGTCTACAAGATCTGTTTAAATTGATTAAATTTCTAATTTTATGTGTTTATTTTTGTACTTAACAACATTTAGATATTTTGTGCAGCACCTCATATTTGGGCTCAAACTTTGTAGTGGATAATCTAAATCCATTAATGGTAATAGTGATCTGATTAAAAGTTATAATGAAATTGGTATCAAATTTTTACTGTAATAGTTCCCTTACTTTTTATATGGGTATTGAAGCTTCACAACTAAAGCTGTATGCATACTCCTTTAATGATCACAGGCTAGGAAAAGCAATCCTTCATTCATAAAATATGCATTGGGCCTTGACCATTTCTCTAATGGTAGCTCGTTATCTATTTGAGGATATTATGAGCTTAAAATTCAAATTATAAGAAATTAAAATAAAAGACAAGACTATTAGAGAAACTGTGACTGAATTTAAGTGAAATTGAACCCAGGATTATTTATGGGAGGAACTAAAAGTAGTGGAATAGACATTAGAAACCTTGCTATCTCTTTAGGTCAGTTTCAGAAGAAACCTCTGACAGGGAATGCCTCCAACTTGAACAGAAATCTATTCCATTCAGGGTTGGGGGTGGGGGAGAGTGGCAGGATGTTGTTTGCTTGTTCTGAAGTACAGTTATTTCACTTAATATCCATAAAATGTGTAGGTCACAGACTAAGACCTTTTCACTGATTCCTGGTCAGATAACGAAAAGCTGACAAAATCATCCTGATCTGGTTAAAGGACCTGTGTTAACCTTGCTAAATCAGTGTTAATTTCCTGCATCGCTAGCTATAATACCTTTACAGCTATTTCATCTACAGTTTTAATATATAAATATAAAAATAACATATCCTTTTTGGGACTGGGACGTCCTTACTTACTCAGTTGTTAAGGAACTGGACTTCAGTTTATTTTTTGAAATAGAAAACGGGAAACTTGTTTGGCCTTTTTACTGTGTTCTGCTCAACATAGGGAAAAAAATTGGAGATTTTGATATGTAAACATATCATTAGGTGCAATTTCATGCTTGTGAAAGATCATATGTCTACATAAAAAAGAGACAACAAATCTTCCTAAAATATCCAATGTGAAAAACCCCCTTGTGACTAATTACATTCTAATCCGTATTTAAATTTAACAAGATGTATATTGCTGACTATCCTGAAATAAACAAAAACAACTAAAAATCTACCATGTGTACAGTTAAAACACCTCAAGTCGTGATAAAACCCCCATAGTTTCCATCTCATTTGGTAGCCATGGAAATTATATGTATTTTGGTAGATGGATCACACTATGTTCTGGTGCTGTGTTTTCTTTTTGGGGAGTGATGTTTCTTTTTTTATTATTGTTTGTTAGTTAAATTTTTTGTTATTGCTGTTGTATATTAAGCCTAATAACGACAGCTAGAGCATCTTTAAAAAGTTCTTCTTTTTTACTCATGAAGTGATTCTTTTCTTTTTTACTCATGAAGAGTGCTCTTAACAAGGTCAGAATTAGCAATCTAACGGGACATTAGGTCTTTTTTTATGTATTTCAGAAGAAAGAAATGCTAAAAGGCAAATTTTTTGTCATGGCAATGAAGAGGGTTCACAAGGACTGTTTCAGAGTATGACTGCCACCTTGAGCTTTTCATTAAAAGAATAACAGAATATTTAAATAAAACAATGCTTATTTCTCAAATAAGACTCAAAGGTGTTTGCACCACCTGTTTGCCAGTTCATTGTCTCCTGAGGCTCTTAACACAGTGCAGTAATCGTCAAACCAGCACATGAGTGCTGTAACAAGGGGGCTGTAAAGCAAAAGGATAAAAGAAGGACCATCACCTCAAATTCCTGCTAAGGACAGAAGTGACTTAGACATCTACATATCGGCAAACAAATACCAACACTAACACAACGATAACACAGCATAACATCTGACTGCATTTGCTAGGTCTTCTAAAAGTTGACGGCCTCCTTTTGTGATAGCATTGGTCTTTGTAGGTGTTAGCTACCTTAAACTGCTCCTAAATTAGTCAAAATGCATTTGCTGCTTCAAAACCTATGGTATAGACTTCTGGAAAGTCTTCTCACCTGACAGAATAAAAAAATTAAAAATAATAGTAAAAAAACCCAAAAACCTACAACCAATAAATCATTGACTACATTGTATACAAAAAATGCGCTATTTGCTCACCATGATGTGAAGTACTCTTCATTTCAATTATCTTTATCTCTCTTCTCAACATAAAAAAGTGCAGTTATGATGGTGGTAGTAAGGAAGCACAGTGTGTCCATTGTAGTTACTGGGGCACTGTTTGGGTTTCTTTTTGTAGTGTAGGTGTTGGCATCTTTTTGTTGAAGAGATTATGTGTTTATCAGATCATTGTAGTATATACTTCAGAGAAGACACCTCATTTCCTGTTCACTGTTTTCAGCGAGGCTATTTTCTTTTGTCAGAATGAAAATCAATGGGCTCATTCAATACTAAAAAACAATTTCTTCTGTTTAGATTACACTGCTTTTACGTTCTTCATTGTGTGTAAACAGGCGTCTCACTTCTCAGTTTATCTTCTAATTTATCTAAAATTAGGAAGACAAATATCCAAATTTTGGGAGTTTCCTCTATTTTTTTTTTTTTAAATCTGCTGCATGTTTTTAAAGAACGTAAAATTGCTGGGAACATATAATGTTTCCTTCTGAGGATCACCATCTTAAAATGCTGCTTGGGTACAATTCAAGATTAAAGGTTTATAATTTACAGAGGAGAAAAAGGTCAGTGCCCAACAAAATACTTTTTGCCTACTTTACCTTTACACTATATTTGTTTAAATTGTATTGGAACAAACTACTTTGAAATATTCTCTTAATTAATGTTGATGTAATGAATATATTCCCATGAAATATTTTTTTAAAATGTGGGATTAGTATATTGCTATGGAAGGTGTGAAAATATTTCATTTAGCTTAATTTACCAGTTAAGAAAAAATTACTAAATATATATAGAAAAAATTGTGAAATATATGTGCAATAATATTACTAAGCATATTTAATAGATATAAAATCTGTGAGATTGCCAGTGCTAAGAGACATGTTTATTAATTGTATACAAGAATCACTATTATGCTGTAAGGTTATAAGACATTCTGTTTCATTTTCCCCTCATCCATTGTATAACCAGAAGGAGTAATAATAGAAATAATGATGAAGCAATGATAATGCAAGCAATATAAAGCTAGTTATAGTGTTCATGGTGTTACAAGAGTAATTTTAATTTCTTTTCATAAGAGTAAAATTATTTTATATTGGCTGTATAGCTCCTGATTTATTTCAGAACTTGTACAGATCAGCAATGAAATCATATATCCTAAAAGCACATGTAAATTCTAATGGCCTGAAACAGTGATTTCTACAATTATAGGGGATTATATTTTGAAGATAGGAGCTGGCATTAAATACAGAATGAACTGGATCAAATGGATTTTTATAAATGGGGATGTATTGCTCCAGGAAAGCCTGAACCCAAATTCAATACAGTGCAATCATTCAAAGTGAAACATTTTACATCCTTACATATGCAAATAGAAGTAGGAGAACAAATCTTGGATTCAGTAATAAAGTAAAAAAACAGGCTCTTTCACAGACTGTAGCAAAGATTTGAGATTTACAGGTGTGACTTAGTCCTTTCATTTAAGATATAAAAAAGTGATAAAAACAGAACAAAGAGGCAGCTAACAGACACATCACTATGTGGGCATGGAAAAGAGCTGGAGATGCTGCTGAAGGCAGCACAGGACTGAGCAGTAACAGGGCTGACGTGTCATTGGGCACAGTCCCCACTGACTGCAGCAAACACAGCAGGCACGGCATAGCTGTGCTGGAGAGAGGATAGGGCCGCCCAGAAGTGGGGCTGCAGGGCTGCCTGACGTGTCTCACAGAGCTGGGACTGGCAGAGGTGCTGTCCCTGACTCTGGGAGCTGGGTCTGTCAGCAGGGCAAGGAGCTGTGAAAAGGGCAGATGGCACAGCATCGAGGGATATGTAAACAAAATTTACAGGATCTTCTCCGAGCCCATGCAAACAAGAGAGCCCAAAGCTCCAGGAGGGACAGACAAAGACTGTTCACTGGATTGCAAATGGGCACCTCTGTGGTAGCAGAGGCAGGGAGATGATGTCAGGAGGAAACAGCAGTGTGGCAGCGGGTGACTCCCTGCCGCAGAAAGGCCTCCATCTACTGACCTGATTAATGTTAGGTAGGTTTGCTCCTTGCAGGGGATTCAGATCTTGCATGCTGTTTCACTGGACATCAGACTATTGCCCTTGCTACTTTGCCACATGGACACTGTGATGGGTTAACCTTGACTGGCTGCCAGATGCCCACTAAGCTGTTCTCTAAGTTCTTCTCACTAGGACAGGGGAAGAAAGTAAGACAAATAAGAACAGGGAGATTTCTCACAGGCATGACAGATTCAAATTTGGGAAAATAAATTTAATTCATTGTCAATTAAAAATAGAGTAGGGTATGAGAAATGAAACCAAAATTAAAGCTTTCCCCCACCTCTCCTTATTCCCAGGCTCAACTTTCCTCCTTCATTCCCAGCTCTTCTAAGTTCATCCCCAGGAGCAACAGAGTATCAGGGAATAAGAGCAACTGCCAGTTCACATCTTCTTCTTCTTCCTCCCCACACACTTCCCCTTCTCCAGCATGTGATCCTTTCCATGGGATACAGTTCTTCATGAACTGCTCCAGTGTGTGTCCTTTCCACTGGGTTCAGTCTTTCAGGATCAGACTGATCTCCTACAGGCTCACAGCTCCTGCCAAAAAGCTTGCTCATGCAAGTATTCCTCTCCAAATGTTACAGCTCCTGTCAGAAGCAAGCTCCATCATTGGGTCTTTATGGACTTCAGTTTCTGTCAAAGTGTAAGGACTTAAAGAGCACAACGAACTCTTTCAAACACTGTCAAAGGAGGAAGTACCCATAAGATAATCCACCACAACAGGAACTTAAGCACATATGGCAAACAAGAAGGTGTTAATACCAGACCTAAATGGAGGTGAAGATTTGAAATTACCACACTGAACAAAATTCCACTGTGCAGACTTGGAAACTTGTGACAAATGCAGACAGCAACAGGAAGATTCCAGGCCTGGTGAGGCAGATCTGAGTGACCTTGCTGGACACAAAATTCCTGTGGCAAACTGTGAAAAAGGAAGCAGCTTCTTACACAAATGCCATCCCAGGTTCTGGGAACAGCGGCTCATGGATACCTGGGACTCGGAATGTATGGAAGTGGCACCTCCAGTAGAACACTCTGGGACCCCTACCACTGACCAGACCAGGGTGAAGAAGGACCAGCAGGACATGGCAGAAGGTCATGTGGTGGTGATATCTTTTGCTTAATGTATCTCTCTTTTACTCTCTTCCTTCCTGGCCCTTCTTCCTATTTCTCTCTCTCTCTTCCTCCCATTTACTGTTAAATAAAATCTATACTATTAATTATGATCTTGTTTGCACTTTAATTCAGGCAGAGGCACCCCATAATAATTGCATCATAACACAAGGCATATCTACCTCCCCTGGCATGGAATCCTGCGTGGGCTGCAGGATGGATCTGGTCTGATGTGATCCTCAGGGCTGCAGGGAGACAGCTTGCCTCACCTTCTTCATGTTGCAGGAGAATCTGCTCTGACATGTAAAGGATCACCTCCTCCTTCCCTGACCCCGGTGTCTGCAAGAATGTTTTTCTGGCATTTTTTCACTCCTCTCTCACAGCTGCTGCGTAGGTGGGGGGTTTTGTGGGGGTTTTGTGGGTTTTTTAAAACTTCATAAATATGTTACCATAGAGGCAACCACCAGTGTCACTGATAATCTCAGCTTTGACCAGCAGCAATTCTGCTTTAGTGCTGGTTGGGGCTGGCTCTGTCCAACAGAGGGGCAGCCCCTCATCTCTTATCACAGAGGCCCCCACTGCAGCCCCCTGCTACCAAAAGGTCAAGTCTTCCTATATTTAGTATCAAAAATCCATTTCAAATCTCATCGTTATTTCCCTTTCGAATGGTCATAAGTTTCAGCCACCCTCAGAAATATTTTAAGCTATGTATGGATCCAGATAGTCAGTGAAACATGATGTCCATTCAGTGGATTAACACAGCTTCCAGCTGTGAGGGCTGCTCCATGGGAGGGGTCTTGCAGCATAACAGAGAAGAAAGAGAGAAAGTTGGATGTGGGACCCCAGTGCTGGTCTGGGAGCTTGGCCAACTTGCCACCCCTGCTATTCATAGTCTCACAGGATATTTTGGGTTGTAGACCTTAAAGGTCATTAGTCCTACCCCATGCCACGGACAGGCACACCTTCCACTAGACCAGGTTGCTCCAAGCCCTGTTCAACCTAGCCTTGAATAGTTCCAGGGATGAGACAGCCACAATTTCTCTGGGCAACTTGTGTCAGTTACTCACCACCCTGTGATCTGGCAATACTCCCTCTTGCTCCCTCTTGCCCCATCTCAACATGACTTGAAGGCTCTCCAGAATTTCTCCCCACACACTCTCCAGGATGAGCTACTTTTGGGGTGACCAGGCAACACCACCTGACAGGTCATGCCAGAGTGGAAGGATCGGCAACTCGCACACTGCACAAATCCATTCCACTCAGGTGAGGCTCACAGAGAGCTGCAGCTGCAGGTAATGCTCCCACTGTGGTGAGACAAACCCTGCCCCGTGAAGACAAGGCAAAGCCCTGCCATGAGGCAGGTTTTCAAGGAAAGCTTTGGTGTTAGTAACAGCTGTGCAGACTTCCCCCATTCCAATCTTCAAGACGCTGAGAAGGAATTTCTGCTTCACAGTGGTCAACTGGTGATTAAACAATATAGTTGTATTTTTTTCAATGCTTACACTTAGAATTGGTGAATTCCCCTCCCCACTGGTGGTGATGTTATTGTTCAGTGCACTTTTTGCTGCTAAAAAAATGGTGACAATTAATTTCCTTTACTTTTTTTTCTCTCTTACAAAGGAAGTATTTTACTGTCCATAAAATTTATATGATCCCAAAAATTACAAAGTCATTACAAAAACAGATCTGGCTAAATAAGAGAAAGAGTTGCTTTTTATTTCAAAGAAAATGGAAACCAGGGACACCTCCAAATCGACCACCCTTGTCCTTGTGGGGGAATTCACTTGCACAGTGTAAACTGAGTGTCATGGTTGACATGGCAAGTGGTGTTCGTCTTGGCCACAGCAACCATACAGCTATTGAGTTTCAAATCTCTGGTGTCTGGCCTGCACCTGTCTTTCTCCTGAGATAGACCAGGCACAGATGAGCACATTTGGAATATCAGCATCTTTTATTAACATGTTCACAGTAATCCCACCATGTGTTGCTTGCTCAGGGTGCCACCAAGGCTCTGGGCCTGCTGCCATTCCTGGAGACCTGTCTGGTGCTGGCAGGGGGGCACTAATCCCCTGGCTATCCCACCATGCAGGGCCACCGAAACAGCCCGTGCGCGGCCCAGAGCTGCCACCCGAAGTGTGAGGGCCATTTCTTGCAGAGAGCCCACTGCTTGCTGAGGATTTGGGTTTCCAGCTGGGGAGATGAGAGGCTATGTGGACAACACGGGCTGTGCAGGGCATTAACCCGGCTCTCTGCCCTTGCTGCTGTCACCTGCTTGCTGAAGGCAGAAGAAGCTGCTGCCTTTTCCCCCTTGGGAGCTCCTCTTCCTCAGGACCTCCAGCCGGGGTAGCAGCTGCCAGCTTGGTGTCTGTGGGACCTGCTGGGGCAGGAGATGTGCTGTGCAGGTCACTGACTGCCTCTTCTGCTGTCTCTGTAGCCACACCACTGGGACATCTAGGCGCCTCCTTGGGACCAATATGAGGGTCCTCATCATTCACCATGCCCAAGGGGTTGTCCCAGATGTAGCTGAGGTCATCTTCCCCTTGGGCCAACTCTTGGATGTTGTAGTCTTTCCATTGGGACAGCTCTTTGTCATGTTCATCCTCCCCTTTGAAAGCTTATTGTCATTGTCTTTATCTCCTTGAGAGAGATCTTGGTCTCTTTTGCCTTCAGTGTGGGACAACTCTTTGTCATGGTCAACTTCCCCTTGGAATGGCTCTTTCTCAAAGTAGTCTTATTTAAAATAGCTCTGATTTTATACCAAAAAAAAAATCCCAAATAGTATACCAGATACTGTTACCAATCAAAAACATTTGTACCATTGAAAAATTCAATTCAAACCTATCACTTAATGCATAATATAGGGGCCTTACTAAACCCACAACTCCTCCATCTATATATTGTTTCTACAGCTCACACTTGACTTGATCAGCACAGAGTGTTACAAGAATTTTAAAGCCTTATTTCCATGTGTCTTGGCTTGAGACAAATTTGGAGGAAAGTGCTTCCTTGGCTCTGCATCAGGCGATAGGGAATACAGCATCATAAAGTCACCCCAAGACACCATGTTTGTGGGGTTTTTGTGGAATTCTTTTAAAATCACTTCACATAAGTTTAATGATTGTACCATCTGCAAAAGCAGAGACGTTGTTCACTTATTTTGAGAAGATTTGAATCGCATTGTCACTTTCAAGAAGGAATAGGCTTGAAATGAGTCAGAAGAATATTTTTTTCTAATCTCTGTTTCACGAGTGCTGTTGAAGTGTTAAATACCCTTGACAATAAACGAGAAAGGAAAATTTCTGTCTCTCTGTCATCAACCCACACAAGGTACTAGAAAAATTAAGCTAGCCACACTGAGTTTCAGATCAAACCACAGTTAGAGGATTTAACAGGTTTTAAGTAAAAATAATTATGACTGCCTTTTAAATTTGTAAGCTCTTATCAACATAGCTCTTATCCAGAGATGTTCATTAATCCTGAATATACCTCTTTGCTTTCTTTAACTTCTTCTCCAGCTTCACAGTCCTTTTCATCCTTAATGATTCATGGAATCTTTCATAGTTTCATATTGACTCTTATGTACTTCCTTCAGACTTCATGGTGCAGTTTTGAATATTTTCCAAAGTTCTTCAATTTATTTTAGTGCATCTTACTTTGCTCATAGGCTTTTTTAATTTTACTCAAACTTAATTTCCTGAAATTAAATATAGTGTTATTCTTGTATTATATAGTTCTACTTATTATTATAAAGCTATATGAAAATAGCTGGTGTTAAAGATTTCCAGGATTCTTTTTAAACTTCAGTCTTAATTTTTTCTGTTGCAAAGAAAGGGCAACTCTTAGTTATATGTTTCAACAGATGTCATTCAGTGATATTCGAGACTACAACATTTTCTTCTTTTGAGTAGAAAAGGATCTATATAGGTCCAAAATATCTTCCTGCTATTTGTCTGTGTCAGGTCTGACAACCTAACAGCTTCTTTTATATGAATTTTCTTTCGGTGAAGTCCCTGGTGCAATATGTAGTCAGCTTTTTCAATGATATTTCCTTTTATTTCCTTTCATTTCCATTTTGGTTTCAAAACTGAAGCAGAAGTTATTAAAACAATGGAAATGAGAAAATTATTTTAACTTTTTAGTGTCAAAGATATGGAAGAGAATGTTACAAATTGTTCTTATAGAATTTAATGTGTATTTTTTATTGTTTGTACTTGTAAGAGACAAAACAAAATATTACGTCACTTTAATTCAAGTGTTTCTGTCTAAGACCCTTTGCATATATAATTTGTGATGCAGTTGAAAAAAAATGGAATTTTCATATCTTGGCTCTTTGTAATGTTATTTGGAACAGTTTTCAAATTCTCCATTGATAATGAAATTACTCACAAGATACTATTTAACACCACCATCCTTCATCAGCCAAATTTACTTTTAATTAAGAGTAGAGTCCTGAAGCATGAAAGTTTCTAGCGATCCATTTTTAGAGGCAGTTGGAAGAGATTGATAGAGCTTGGATAAAAATAGGCAGACAAAATAGCTGGTACACAATGCCCTTATTTCCTCCATCCAGCTGGCATTTCACTTTTGACCTAGACTGATATGCCTTTTCTCCCTACAGAGTTGTTCAGCTACAATCTACGGATTCCCTAGCGATGAAAAAGTGATTAAGAGTAGGTTTCACACACCTGTTCCAACAGTGACTTCACACTGCTCGCTTTCGTCTTACAAGTTTTCTGCAGGGATGACAAGTGCTCCTGTAGGTCATTCCAAGTCCAGCATGATCTAGATGTGCACAGGCTACAATCATGGCCCCTACAGCTGCAAGGGTCAGGTCTAGATTGGTCAGGGCAAGTGCTGCTGAGACTGAGCAGTCAGTCAAATATCCTGCTGCCACTGAGTTTTTGGTCTTTTGATGCAGTGGTAATCTTTATCAAAGATACTTCTATATAATCCTCAACACTAGCTATGGCAGCTAACCCCTTGTTAGCCCTAAGAAAAATAACTAAAATGAGAGAAAGTGAAGAAAGAAGGAAGGGAGAAGGGGAAGGAAGAACAGACAAAGAGAGGAAAGGAAAATATTAATAGGAAGACAAAGAGAAAAAAGCTTACATTTTAAACAATTCTTTTAGCTCTATTGATCCACTGAGGATTATAACATGATATGCAACACATAGATAAAATGAGATGGGAAGAATGGAAGTGGAGTGTGGGAGGGCAGTAGCATAGGACTGTGTTCTCCATTGCTCCATTCTCCAGCTGGAGAAGAAGAAGTAAAAGAAAGCAAAGAAGTATTGGAACAAGCTGATTGCTTTATGGCTTCTCTTAATTTCAACAGATGAAGAGGTAGTTTACATGAAGAGGTAGACTACTGGAGATAGTTTTCCAGAGATTCTTACAAGTGCATAGAGAATTAGAAATCCCCAATTTTGAAATTATTTTTGTGACTTAAAAAAGGTATATTTATAGCATAAATGCTTTTCTCACAATGCTTATACATTGCAGAAACTGGGATTTCCACTTCAGATATGTGGAAAAATCTACATCTCACAAAAGGACAAACATGCTTTGTTTTAGATTGTATAAGAATACCTAAAGAAGATAAAAAGCATATCTTTTGCTGGTTGTTAAAGTTTCTTCACCATTTGAAAATACTCCATATACATAGTTCAAAATCTTTTCAAAAGAAATAGTCATTTCTGGACAGCAATTCACTCTATCCTTACAGGAAGTTAAAAATAACACTAGACAAATTTTTCCTTTTAGACCTATTTTCCTCTCCACTCACTATAAAGAGTGTGTTTGTAAAAGATTGTCCCAACCTGTCTAAGCCTGCACTTGGTTTTGTTTTTTGGGGGGTTTTTTTGGTGTCTGAAAAAATAGCTCTGGGTTCTGGTCTTCACAATGCCATTGTATTGCAAACTGGTGATTCTCTGGCATGTCCTTGCTAGGCAAACTCATTCGATGATTTATACAGGATGGAAGCACAGTGAGCCTCATATTCCCAGATTTCTGCTTGACAAAGATAAGCCTATTAGATGGAATTAATGGGGTTGCACAAGTCGCCACCATCATCATAAGAAATCACCATTTCTCTTTGTTTGATCTCTGGCGATCTGTCAGAGATAAGAAATTAAGGGGACTTCTAGGTATGTCCTCTGTCCAACATCTCCAGAAAGAACTTGCATTTCTAATTTCATTTTGGCGACTCATGATTTCTTTTTCCACACACAAATGTGCATAAGCTTGACAGCAAATAGTTATTGCTTGGTTTCTTTCCAGACATGCTTTTCATCTGATACTCTGCCTTGTAAATCAATTGGAAAGCAAAAAGCAATTATTTAAATTAAAGAATATATGTTTACGTATCAGAACTACTAAAATAAAACAACTGAAAGGGTAAATTATTAGGTGCCTATTTACAGCTGTTTATATTAGTCATTATTTACAATTGTCTCTCATAAGCTTGAAAATAAAATATTTTCCTTGTCAACTAGTTTTTCCATTGAATCATTAACATATTATCGTTGTAAAAATATGTAAAATATTTAAATATCATTAGTTTTCATTCTGCTTGGGTAAAATGGTTTATCTAAAGATGCAGAAGGAATTTAAATAGTAAAAGTTTGCTTTCTAAAGATGGCCTCTTCTGTCTCCCTCCCATGACCACAGAATGGATAACACTTGTTGCCAATATAGAACATAATTTTCACATAAAGATAGACACAAAGATTCAGACCCACACTGTTTTAGGAAACAGGATAACTAGGTAAAATGAGTACCCATGGACATGTTTATAGTGTTCTAGTTGGGTAGGATATCACAGTAACTGTCCATTATACTCTTAAAAGCCATAATCTCATGGAGTGCTCTTCACCAAATGGCTCTCAGCTCCCGTAATAGCGCTGGGCAGGGTCCTACGACTCAGCTCAATTAAAACTACTCTGACAGGGCAAGACCATTTTGGCAGACAGCACTATTGCTCTTTCATGTAAAAGAGCCCTGGGAACACAATAAGCAATCTCTGCACCATAATGGATGAATTGGATCTAATGTTCAGTGATGCAGTACAGATTTACTAAGCTAATGCAAGTTGACTGAGCTGTGACATACCGTACACAGCTTTCTAGAAATGGTTACACATTTTAATACTACGCTCTCTAGGTGTCAGTTTTGCTGCTTCAGAACTGTAGTGCATGCAAAATAATATACGCAGAGACAAAATGCTAGCTATAGATTACATGTAAAATTGGGTTTGAAATAATAAAAAATCCAACAGAGGGAGACAACAGTATTTCTCGTGTTTTCTGGTTAGTCTATGAACAGATTCTTTCTTTATTCCCTCCTTATATCTGAAAAAAAGATGTCTATATCTATATCCATATCTGTACTTATATCATCTCTGCTCATCCCTTATATAATTTCCTATTTTGCATACATTTATTATATATAACATATATAGGCAGGCATATAAATAAACTATTTATTTGTATATTGTTTGCTTGTTATTCATGTGTGTCTTCCTCAAAAACTGAACTGGATTTTCATAACATTCATTTTTTTATTCCAAGACCAAAATAGTTAATCCACGATCACTGTCAACAGTCTTCTTATATAGGAGTGGATTGAGCTAACAAAGATAGATATAATATACTCCCCAAAGATAGACATAATGTATATAATCCTGCCTCTTTTTATCTTTCCTAAGTAAAAATATAGGTCTGAATAAAAGTATTGTAATCAAAATTCGGTGGTTGCAGCTGTGACCCTTTAGGAACAAAGCTGTCAAACAGAACTCTAAAAGAGAAAAAAGAAAGTCTTGTGATAGAACTCTATTTCATTTCTTGCAAAATTCACAGTTAATGTATGTAGACACAGCTGTGTACAGGTTTGACTATCATGTTTTTTCATCAGCATACACACTGTTATTGCTATTGACTGCAAGGGAAATTCTGGGAACATGACAACACACATACATGAAAAGTTGGTTTCTATTTGCCATTTCCAATTTGGGGTCATTTCCATAATTCCACTCAGTAAATTTGATAAAGATGGCCATATACTTTATATGATCACGTGGGGGTACTGGTGAATGACTAAGTAATCTCATAAACACATCAGAATCAGTAGCAATCAGGATCAATTGCACTTCAGATAAATTATTTGCAACATATTAATCAGTCATCTACTAATTCTGACAACTAAATATGTCACTCAGTGTTTTTTAATGGGATTTGAGTAATAACCTAAGTGACTTTTGCAGCTCCCATTAGTTTTTCTAGGGGACTTAGTCCTAGCACAAAGCAATACCTCTAATTACTTATTCACTGAACATCAGAAAGGCAGTGTTGTTACCCAGAGTCTAATAAATCAATACAAACAAACCCATGAGACTGAGCAGACTTTAGAAAATGTTATGAATGAGGTGTTATCTTATGTTGACATAGGTATCTTTAATATGGTATCAGGAGAATACAGAAGACAAGCCAAGATGGTCAGAAAGGAGGCAAGGTTTACTCACAACATTGCTCTGCCTCATTTTCCATCTAGTAGAAATACAAACCCAGCTGCTGACTGGACGTAAAGATGCATTTGTACTAACATCTCTTATAATTTCACTGTGGTTTTTGGAGTGAGGTAACAGAGACAGGACTGCCAATGAAACCACGAGGAATGGCCTGTGCCATGAAGTGGCCTTTTTTCCAGGCAATGGAGCAGGCACTAGAAATTCTGTCTGATGTTTTGGCTGAAAATCTGCCAGATGTATCCCAGTGTTTTCACATGTAGTTCCATGAAGAAGGCCTCAAAATCAACATAACTTCCATTCCCAGGTGGAATCCAAGTATCATTTTCCTCTTTTGCAAGCACTGAAACCCAAACTGTCATTCAGCATGACAGATATTAGCGTCCAAGGTGACACTAACAGGCAGTGGTAATACCATGATGTAAGTATATGCACACATGTGCCGGTACATAATGACAATTCAGAATGTGCTTCATTCTGTGCAAACTAGGTTTGTATGTACATTTTTGACATCTACTGTGCACTTCTTTAAATATCCTGAAATATCCTAAATCAAAATGCTTTTATTTTCTTATGCAATTATAAATTTCCATTTGTTTTCCTTATATCAGTAAGAGATCTGTGGGCTATTTCTAAGACAGAAAGAAAGGTAGTTTTCAGTAGTCATATGAAGCCCCCTTACAATGGCATTAAAAGCCATTCCAAGGTTCCCTCACCAAAAGTGATTTGACTACGTGCCTAAATCAAAATACACATTAATATGATAAATTACTGTAATATCAAACATACAAGTGAGAAATTAATGATACACAGTTTTCCTGTTTCAGTGTTTTAAATTTGTTTTAATAACCATGCTGATAGAGGACATAAAGAAAAGCAAAAAAAAAAATTATCCACAAAACTATTCAAAAATAGAATATATAAACCAACAGCAAGAGTAAGGGACTTTTAATCTCTCTTTGAGGAAAATGGTTTTAATGTTAAGTACAGGAGACTACCTTTAGTGCTTAAACTTTACTCTTTACTTTAAAAGCAACTGTAAATCCCCCTGAGTATCCATTGACCCAGCACCCAGCCTTTCCTGCATCTAACTTGTCTTCTTGAGATTACTCATCTGTTAAATATTTGTGAACATCATGAGTACATGTAAAATGCCATTGAATACTTTGTAAATGTTTCAACTGTTTCCTAAATCTAAAACAAAAATATTTTTTCATATCTAAGAAAGAGGAAAATCCTTTCATTTCAATCAAGTCAGTTACAAGATTGTCATGAACTCATAGAATTATAGAATGGTTTGGGTTGTCCAATCTAGCCCTTCTCTCTTTCAGTTTAAAACTGTTGACCCTTGTCCTGTCACTACAGTCCTTCCCAAAAGGTCCCTTTTTGTCTTATAAGCTGCCTTTATATACTGAGAGGCTGCAGCAAGTCTTCCCTGAAGCCTTCTCTTTCCCTGGCTAAACGACCCCAACTCTCTCAGCCCGTGGTCTTAGGAGAGGGGCCATGTCTATCTTGAGCTGTGAATGCCAGACCTGGGCAGAGCACTCTAGACAGGGTCTAATAAAAGCACAGTAGAAGGAGAGAATCACCTGCCTTGACCTGCTGGCCACGCTTCTTTTAATGCAACTCACAATATGGTTCATTTTGGGATGCAAACACATCATGCTGTCTCATGTCTAATTTTTCATCCACCATTATCCCCAAGTCCCCCTCCTCAGGGCTGCTCTTTATTCATTCAGCTCCAGTCTGCATTGACATTGGAGACTGATTGCCCTGAGCCAGGCACAGGACCTCATACTTCGTCTCATTGAACTTTACGAGGTTCACAAGGGCCCACCTCTCAAGCTTCTCAAGATCAGTCATCACCTGAAAAAAGAAGAAATGGGATGAGCTTTGAAAGACATATTAAAGCTTTCTGGACGCTTTAAATATTTGAGATCTAGAAATTTTATAAAGTTGTCTTTTTTAAGGTGCATTTTGTACATAACTTCTATAAAGCAAGTGTTACATAAAGTGTTTCCTGTTGGATTCTGTAGCTCACAGGCAAGACCAAATGTGTAATCTGAAGATCAGATCTAACCTTTTCATAAGATACAAAGAAAATCATGAAACCTGTAGTATCACCTCTAGCAGGAGAACAATGGTAAATTAGGGAGATAAATTAAATCTTCCCGATTTAACATTAATTTTAGACAGCTGTGCGTATATATTGTGCCACTTTACATAAAATTGTGTCACTTTGGGTTGGGTATTTTTGGTCTGTGTCTTTTTTGTTCGTTTTTATTAGTAGTATTAGTATTTAAACCTCTGCATTGTTATATCTCTTCTTGTGACCAAATATTTTTGATTGCATTTTAATTTATTCTGGCATCAATCAAGTTGGATTTAAGATGAACAGACAAAACCACAGCATTTGCTTAGATTACTGTCAAACTTGTAAACCCTGAGAAACCTTAATAAACGTATCATTTCCCAGCATGTCTTCCACCATATTGAGAGTCTTGGAGAGATTCACTATCTCATGAACAGGACACAGAAAATCAGCTGGTATCATAAGGTCAGGGGAGGAAGTGGCTTCTTCCAAGCATCATTGTAATGCTGGTAAATATATGACAAATAACATTATTTTATTTGGATTTTAGTTGGGCCCTTTTACTTTAAATATATTATATTGACTTGAATTTGTCTTGCCAAATATTGGGAAAAGCCACTAGCACGTAAGTACTTCTGGAGCAGCTGGTGATTCAATTTACTGGAAATGCACTGACAAGGTCTTGGCCTTGGATTTGTAATCTGCAGATGAATTTTAGAATCTGTTGAATGGAAAATTGTTTCACTCAGCATCTACAACTAGTGAAACAGTGTGACTACTGGAAACAATAATGCTTTACTTTCCTTGCAGTTATCTGAATCAAAATTTGAAGTTTTTCAGAACCACCTGTCAAAAACTTAAAGCTGATGTAGAGCTCAAGTAAGATCCAAGAATTACAAGAACCAGAATTTAGATGTAATTCCTAATCCACTTCATAGTGGTAGAATAACAAACCTATAATATGCTCAACATTTAAAGCAAAGTTGCGATCTATTTTTATATATCTGTATTTCAGTATAAGCAGTAGAACCTATGTACCTGTGAAGCACATATCTAAACACCCATTTTAACAAATACAAATTAATCAATATAGTTAGTAAAGTTTGGCATACTTTTCCTAAATAGACTCCTATGTTCATTCAGCTAAATTATTCTCTATTTCATTGTGATCAGCTGGACTAGAAAATTCCTCATTCTTGGAACCTATAAACAAACCAGAAAAGCTCCTTTTTGTAATCAAAAGGATTGACAGCTCTGACTGCATGAATAGGTTTTAGTGGCTTTGACCTCAAGGTAAGGTACCATCCTGTCAAGATTGGGTAGAAAAATAACTGATGGTTCAGCAAGGAGGTAGAAGACTATGCTGAGATGTCTAGTACTGGGTTGAATCAAAACCTTACTCTTAAATTGCCAACCAGTTCATTAACAAAGAAATAAACATCTCCAGAAAGGTATGTCATCCTAAAATAGGTACCCAAACTATATGGAATAAATAAATTTCTGGAAATGAAATCACCCTATTCACCAGCTGTGAAATCTGGATCTAGATTTAGTTGCCTAAACACAGACTTGCAATGTTATTTTGAGCCCTGTGGGGCCTATTGGTGATACCCAGGCAGGGCTCTAGGTCCTTTCGTTTTCACTGTGTCTTGGATCTGCCAGAACTGTGGAGATGACTAGGATACCCTAAGCTTTTTCAAATGGCTCAAGGACACTTTGCTCTTTCACGAACAAATCAATCCTGACATAAATGTCTATGTAAATCTACAGGTTTCTGGAAAACTAATTTTAAGTTAGATGAATCCTGGTTTATATGTGCAGAGCATAACTATACCTTGGAACAGATTAGGAGAATACTTAAAGAAGGTCTTAGGAAAAAGATCAGTACTGAGTATTGATATCGATCAAAAAAAGTCATCATTCTGTCACTGTGTTTCAATAGAAGGATTTTTTTTTAATCTTCATGTTCTGCAAACACACTGCACTGTGGGCTTGCAGTCACAGATGCTCAATAGAGATTTTCCTCAACTTCTGTGTATTTTGTGGCATCAGAATTCATGTCTTTGTCATCTGAATATTCCAGAGCTGAAGGGAAACACAGGCCTTTCTTGCCTCACAAGCAGCTCCCATAAACCACACTGCATCTACCTATTATTCCGCAACTGTTGCCATCTATCACCAAGGCCAGTTGTCTGCTCTGATTCTATGGGGTTGGGAAACTGCTTTAGATTTTTGTTATTATCTTTGCCTGAAAAATACAACAGTCAAGAACAAAATTATCCTTGGGTGATTATAAAATGTAAATTAAAATTATTACTGCATCCTAACACATCTTCAAATTTTATGAAAGGAAGCTCCTTATTATAAAGATAACCTGAAATGAATTTAGCAGCAAGTGCAATATCTTCCAAATATCAGTTAATTGTAATTTCATTATAATTTTTTGCTGTTATTTTGGATGTAAACTTAGTGTGTTTATGACTTGCCTCAAAAATCCCAGTTAAACATTTTATTAGAAATTAGCTTCATAATATCTTTCAAACTAAACTACTCTGAAATTTACTCTCTTTTTTTGACATTTAAACAATTTTTTAAAAAGTTCTTGTTTTAATTTTTCATGTTATTTTCTGTGTTGAAAGGTTAAATATTGTGGGTTTTGTTCTAGATCTTTCTTTTTCCATTCAAATCCAAAAGGAATAAGCTTTTTTCTTTGAGAACAAGGACTAGCCTTCACCATGTATTGCAGGCAGCAAGGCTCTTAGCCCAGTGCTGCTCCAGCAGCTCAGCATGCTCCTGGCTGTGTCCCCTAGGATAGCAGAACTGTGGATGAACCAGAAAACCTTCACCATGCATTAGGAAAATAAAAGCACTTGTATGTCTTTATCAACATCAAATAAGGGTGCATTTGCCATCACAGCCAAGATTTTAATGCCCTGAAGAGAGCATTGTTCCTAAAAATAAATGTAACTTTATATCAACACAATTCAAGTTTCTCAACTTGAATGTTTAGCCCAGGGCTTGCAGGGGATTAAAGTCTCATGCGACCACATTGCTCTGTACTTTGAAAATAAAATTCAAGCATTGTTTTGGATATGTGCATTGTTGACCTTTTTCAAAATTCTGTTAATTTCCTGCTTCAAGGCATAAAGTAGAAAATACTTCAAGTTGCAGAATTTTTAAATCTCTCTACCGATCTGTATTTAAAAGGCAATTAAATTTCATGCCACCCAGATAAAATAATACATGATTCTTTACAATTTTCATTAACGGAAAATCTCATAAACTGCCCTAACAAAATTGCTGCTGGAGAGATGATGCACATGAGACCTGTAGTTGATCCAAATGGGGTGCCAAATTGATGAGGAACCCCTTCTCAAAGGGAGCAGTTGCCAGAATATGCAATTGGAAGATCCTTCCATCTTCCAAGGAGTTTTATGAAGTACATTATTTAGCTCAGCTAATTTTCTTCACCTCTATGACAAGGAATCTCATCTGCAGAATAAATATTGTCTCAAAATTTGGATTATATGTTTACTTTTGGGTATCACATAGATTATAACGGAAGTTTAAATAAAGGGCTTTGACACAACTGCTACATTTTAGACTACAAAAGTTGGGCAACATGAATCCTACCTGAAGTGATGGACTGCTGTACTCCAAGCTAACTGTTCTCAAAATTTGAATTCGGCCTCATTCATCATATATACAAGTGAAATTATATGTACAAGGTCTGGGTGTGTCCTTATTCTCCCCTTGCTCTGAGAACCCTAAAGCCTTATGGTATCAATACATCTAAGTTTGGTATAGACTGACTAATAATTTGACTGTAAATTTTCACTGGCTCAGAAAACTGGCTAGGCAATCTTCTAAATATATATAATTAGACACTTACATGTAAAACACAGTCTCCTTAAAATGATTATTTTTGTGTTTTTCAATTTAAACCAAAATGGTACAACAGATTGTGCATGAAACAAACGAAATCTTTGGAAACAAGTATAAATTCATTGAAAAAGCAATCCAATTACCCCAGAATCTGTCATTCTGTAAAATCTCCTCCTACCAAAACAAAAAAAAAAAAGGAAAAATCAACAAAGAACAACATCAAAAGTCTCCCCAGTAAAAAAAAAGAGAAAAGTCTACTTGTTAGGTTTTATTTTCCTTGTCATGTCTCACATTCTATACTTTTCCATTAAACCTGAGAAAAGTAGTGCTGCCTATTAAAAGTTGTAGCTATGTTATTTTTTTTAACATTTTAAGATAATGCATGTTATCTTAAACATATACTGAGCTGGTGTTAGTGGCAACAGTTACACTAATATAGCATTTAGTAGGTTAAGGATCTGATCTAAATCCTGGAAAATTCTAGAAAGTCTAGTCTAGAAAGTTTTATGATGCCAAAGTAAACATAACATGGATTTGATAAGCAAATGTTACAAATACAAATGTTGTTCTTCTTTTGTTGTATTAGAAAAGTTACATGAATAAATGTATATTTAATACTGTTTTTTAAATTGTGTATCTATTCAGGTGTATTTTTGCTGATACAACCTGAATCCAGAATAGCTGAAGCTATGATTTCTTCAAATCTCAAACTTTGTATCATTAAGCTTGCTCAGCGCTTTGATGCAAGGCCTCTAGGGAAAGCTCATGAGCTGCAGAGCATGGTATTAATGGCTTTGTGAGCTGTGATCTTCCCACTAAGAAAAGTGCTGGACAAACTGCTAATTATTCTATGGAGATATGAGGAGGGTTATCTTTCAAAGAATATGGATGACTCTGGACCCGGGTTTTGATGAATTATTAACCTTTGTGTCTTTATCAGATTCTGGGTGGTTGGTTGTGAGGTTTTTCTTGTTTAATTTTTAAGGGTTTCAGTGTATATAAACTTTCTCCTAAATCATTACAGTATACAGCTGCTATATAATTACATCACAGAGGGACTGTATGTATGGAATTGGATGTGCTCCTGTTATTCCCATTTAAAGATATTAGGCTGTTTCAAAACATGCATGAAAATGGAATTGGCCCATTTTATTTTAAACATAGAAATAAGAAAAAAACCCATGATAAAATAGGCAAGGATTCAAAACTCAGAAAATTTTTCCCCATTAGTAACTCTTCTCACTTTTCATCTTAGATTCCACGCAATATGCTTATTATTTTCTATTTTTTTTGTATTTAAACTTCCTCCTAAATCTTTGGGGTTTGTTTCTATTTTCAGAATATTTTTCTTTTACTTCTTACTTGGTATTTAGATTTTGTGCTGTATTCTTGCTAATATCTGCTTTATTCTTATGTCCAATTTGATTTTCCACTTTTTATCTGAATATTATATTATAATGCTCTGATACAAAGTATTAACTCATGACTCATTGCTCAAGAAGGAGTTGGAAGGGGCCCTGAGCAACCTGTCCTAGTGGGTGGCACCACTGCCCTTGGTGGTGTGTGTGTGTTTTTGCCTGTTCAATTAGATGATCTTTCAGTTCCTGCGCTGTTCAACCCTTAAGAAGAAGGGAGCACCCAAGATAGATACACGCCAAAGGAACAACAGAAGTCAGAGTCCGCAAAAACTTACAGTGTTATGAGTAAATTATACGCCTGGCATGGAAATTGGTATAAATTAGTCCCTTATCTTCTGGTATAAAAGCACAGCAGTGAATTTTCAGAAAGGGATGGGGGAAAGAGAAGAGAGAGATTAAAGAGAGGAAAAGAACAGAGAGGAGAAAAAGAAGAAAGGAAGACGACTACTCCTGACTCCAACATCAATCCAGTTGATGTGGTGTCCAGGGTATTGGGGTTTTTGGGGGCACCTGTTTATAGAAAAGCTTTCTTCATCCTGGAGATAAGTATCTCACTTTCTATGCAAATTAGTTATCATGCACATCCCATTCTTCTAGACCTTTCTGGAAGAGCCTATCTTCTAGGCTGCTACAGATCCTTTCCAACACAACAATTCTTCCAACTTTCAAAAATTCTGTGATTCCATGACATTATGCTATTATGGAAAAACCATTTTCTCGCATGTGTAGACAAAGCACCTTTTGTCAAGATGCAAAAACTTTTCATTCATAGTAATTTTAGAAGTATCAGGGCATCTTTCTCTTAGTTATAATATGCATATGCATAGTAGTCTATGCATATTTGACATTTAAGTCTTTCTATAAATCCACCAAGGTACTTACATACTATTCACCATGGAAAGAATAGCAGAGTATTAAATTCTGTACTACCGGTGAAAAAAACCTGTGTGGCATGCAACTTAATGACTATAGATAACAATTACAAGGAGATACATACACATACACACACACATTTTATATACATATATATAATATAGAAACATATATAAAATATATGTGTAAAGACAGAAATAAATATGAAGAATACTTGTCTCAGAGTCAATTGTTCCATGGTCTTCCTACTGCAGTACAACAAAAATAAATCTTGATTAAGGGTTGCAGCTCACAGCCACAGGGCCACTCTGCAGACAGAGTAAAAAATGAGTACATATCTACATGTCCAATCTAATGGTGAATTTATGAACTGCAGCATAACCACACCTATCCCCAGGTCTAGAAAATATTTGTGTTACTACTCAAAGAGAAACAGCTCTTTCCTACAAAGTAATAAAAAGAGATGGTATTTCAATACAAGATGAAAAAGAAGCAACAATGAAAAACACAAGCCTTTTGAGAATTTGCAACTTATTTCATGATGTGTGTAAGTAAATGTTTTACTTTAACAAGTAAAAAAACCTAAGAAATAAAAGCACCTGAAATACCACTGGTAAATTTGATGTCATTTATTTCAAATAGTCTGTCAAATCATCATCAAAATAATTTCTTTGTAGAAATGCCAAAAGTACATATGCCCCAGGTATAAGAAAGAGAGACAGAAATAAAAATAAAATCATTCAAGCATACAAAAATTAATATATGTATTTACATTTCTGAGGATTTAAAGCTCTGTCAGTGACACACCTTGTCAGCTTACTCCTGTTTCTCAACCAGGGTAAAAATAATGTGCTTCTTTTTCCTTCCATCATTCATCCTTTTTGACTGGTAGCATTGCAAGTGTGTCAGTCAAGGAGGGTGGTATATGTGTCTTGTCACTTCACTGAAGCTCTAAATAATATGGTGTTTGCAAGTAAAAAAGATAATTGCCAACATTAGTATTGGATATGCATAACATTAAATATAGGTCAGGAAAGCAGACAGCTAGGAACAGCATGAAAAGAATCATTTGTGTTACATTCATAAGCAAACTTTCTAAGCACTGTAGCTGAAGTAAACTAAAATCTTTTTGGTTAATTAAAGTAATAAAACACTGTATTTTGGGGTTGGTTTGTTTGTTTGTTGGTTTGCTTTCACCAGATCTCCAGATTAAAAAAAAAAAATTGAAGTTTCTGAAGTATCTTGGTAAAAAGGGTATCTTAAGCATAAGAATCATAATTGCGGGCATTGCTGCATGCTGTACAAGTATACTTATGACCTTTACTAGGTGTACACTACTGAGAAATAACAAAGAATGAGGTTACATAGACATTGACCTGATTTGATAGGGTTTTATTATATATTTATATACACATATAAGGACTAGAAAAAGTATTTCTGTAATTATGTCCTTATGTTATTACTTTAAGCAGATTCAAGAACCTGCATCAATTCAAGAAATACCTAATATCAAAATATCAAGAAATAGCTAGTATGAATAATTTTCATAGCATGCTGCTATGAAATTATGTTTATATGTAATCTTACTCACATATGATGGTGTCTATTATGTTAGTTTTATCACTGATTTAAGCCTGTAATTTGAAGTTAAGTGTTTATGCAACAATGGCAATGTTCTTTATGGTTTGGGTTTTGGTGTAGCTTTTTGTTTGTTTTATTTTCCATTCAGTACTTTTTCAGTTTATAGCAAACTGTCAGCATCTGCAGTAAAAGAGATGGATGTCATCTGGAGAAAGTGAAAAATTGTAGGACTGAGAGTACTCCTGTAGGAGAAACATACATTGTGCAAAAAAATACTGATACAAGCGACTTTAACTAAAATAATTTAGAGAAAGAAATGCTACCTACAAAAATTGCTACTATCTAGTTTAATTATTTAGGAAGCTTGTTTTCTAGCATGTTCATTGTTGATTTTGTTCAGTAGTCCAGCTTTAAAGAAAGAAATAAGTAATTTTACTAATATACCTTTTAAAATCCCTTTTTAGCTGTTCCCCTCTTCCTCAGACAATATTCAGACTGATTGCATTTACTGTACTCATATTATATTGCAATTTTTAAAAAGTCTAGTATCTATACAAATCTCTTTCCAGATGTTTTTCTGTTATTTGAATGAAATCTGAACTCCTTACCAGAACTGTAATAACGTTCATACTTTGTTGCTCTTTGTCGCTCTTTGTCATGCATGCACCATCTTATTTTTCAAATATCTATAACACTCAGTTATTTTCTCAAGACCCTTTTCACTTGTATCGTTTTTGACAATGTTTTCAGGCTTTCTGATAAAGCCTGAATATTAATGTAAATAGCAAACAATTTTTATAAGGGAAAGAGAAAGATTGTGGCTACCAATGAACTCCCAAATACATTATTCCTATGCAGCATTTAAAATTCCAGAAATCAAACAGTTTGATCATTCAACAATATTTGCAGATTCAGTTACACCTTTAAACATTATTTATTTTAAATATGGTCTGGAAAGTATCTGAGAGTTTCCATAAGATTAAGAAATTATTCTTTCTCTCGTTTATTAAACAAAACACTCTATGTAGCTGATGTTATTAAAAATAATATTTGCAATAGGAACTGCATTAAAAATGTTAGGATTTTGTTCTGTTCCTGAAGATTTTGCTATATCTGTCATTAACCTATTTTGAATCAATAACTAGAAACAGAAAAATCCTGTGATCTCAGATTCCTCCTTATCATGATGTAAATTGCTAGTGATTCATTACACAGCTGGAGTACTCCTTCAAGGAGGAACTATGCATATCCAGAATACTAAGTACTAGGAAAGTATTAGAGATATTTCAGAAGTATAAAATGCAAATTATATTGATTTGTTGCAAAAAAAGAGAAAATTATAAAAAAACCCAAACAACCAACTCCCAACCCCCACAAACCATCATTAGTCAAAGACCAGAAATGAATGGGTTAGTTCAAGAGAAGTTCTGAAATTCCACAGCTCAGTGCTTGCTGATCCCCCTTTTTGTGGCAAAGTGTGACAAAACAGGCAGCCTTAGATTTTTTAGATTCAGTGCATGCCTTCCACTTTGATTGCCACTGAGAAACAAATGCAAACTCACTGTAACTTGAAGACTAGCACTCAGGATCTGGAGTCAGAATAGCCAAGAATTAATGGATGGTGGAAGTTTCTAGAATGTTCAAACATTTTCTTCACCTGATAAATGTAGATTAATTGAAAGATTTTATTTGTAAGGAAGATGAACAAAATATGCAGCCATTTGACCCTTTCAGATGTAGTTACAGAGTTCAGGTTTGTTCACAGGTCTCTCCATCGAATTGTCACTTTAAAATCATTCAACCAGGGCCCAATTGTGAAAATCTAATCAGGATGTACGGACTAAATTCACCAATATTCACTCTGTACTTCACAAAATCATGTATGGATTGAAAGAGAATGTAAAAATTTTGTCCCGAGAACTGCAACACACATCAGTATTGCCCTAATTAGCTATACACTCTCCTGTATGACTTTCAAGTATCATTCTTATTTATATCACAAGGAATGCAATCTTGCTGGAGACCATGTTCCTTATTAAGATTAAAATTCTTTATATTTGCATGTCTAAGTTTCCAGTATTGCAATTATCTGCTCAAGGACAAAATTAAATATTAATTTCAAATTAGTGTTTAAAAGCAATTCTATAAAAATTCAAATATGAGATCCTTACAAAGTTAAGTATAATTGTGTTCTTCAAAAGTAGTGTTTAGTGAGAATAGCCTTTATTTGACCACATAGTGTTTCAGAATATCACTGGGGTTGCAATCAGTACATAACATTTCACTTCTACTGCTCCTTCTTCCTCACACTCTTCTTCAACACTAGCATTTGGTCCCTCCCAAAGGATCTATACCTTTGTGAACTTCTCCAGTGTGGGCCCTTTCCTTGGGGAAGAGTCCTTCAGGAACAGACTAATCCAGTGTGGGTTCCTCCATGGGCCATATTTCCTTCCAGAAAACTTCTCCTGCATGTGGTGCTTTCTATAGGTTGCAGATTTTGCCAGGACACTGCTCCAGCGTGGGCTCTCTGTGGGTTGCAGCTTTTTTCAGGGCACAGCTACTTACTCTGCTGTGGTGTCTTGCATGGGCTGCAGGGTGAAAATTCCCTCTGACATGGTCCTCTATGGGCTGCAGGGAGACTGCTTCACTATGCTCTTCTCCATGGGCTCTAGGGGAGAAGTCTTCTCCTTCTCTGATCTCGGTCTCTGCAGGAATGTTTCCGACACTTTCTCACTCATCCCTCACAGCTGCTCCATACTGTTTCTTACTATTTCTTAATTATGTTATCACAGAGGCACCACCAGCACCATTGATGGTTTCAGCTTTGGGCAACAGCAGCGATTGGTTGGAACTGGTTTTGTCTGACATAGAGACAGTCCCTGATCTCTTCTCACAGAGGCCACCCCCGCATAGGACCCCTGTTACATAAACCCAATACAATATTTTTAAGGATTATAAAAGGTATTATTAAAGGTGACAACCAATATCTAGGATTTTTGCTAAGTAGAGGCTTAAGCGTAGTTTATTTTTACTTTTTGCTACTTACTCTTTCTTTCCATGAGAACATATGTCTTTCCTGTAATTAGTTACTAGCAAATAAGCTGTTCTGTGACACACTATTGCAGCCACTTAAAGTGTGGTTGCTATTATCATAATTTCAAGTTAATTGCATGTGGTAGAAACACAGTATATCCTAGCTCCTTTGTGATCTCTCATAAATATTAGGCTTTGCATTAACCAGGTATTTTCTACTGCCATATAGCTAATTATGACCCTAAAGTCTTAAACACGATGAATTTTTGTTGGTAGAAAAAAAATGAAAGTTCATATGGAGCATCAATTTCAGTTGTTATTACCAAATTTATAATCTTTTTTCATCTGAAAGGAAAACCTGTCATGAGTGCAAAAAAATGCCCAGATCCAAAATACCTTTAAAAAAAAAGACATTCATGCAATTTAACTTAGTAAAGTACTCTGTGATTCACAATAGATTTTACTGTATTAAACTTTTCCAGTTATGTATTATTTTGCCTTTAAAACAGATTGAAAATAAATGAATTTGGTAGCTTCATAAAGATTATATTCAAGAAACAGAAAATAGTGCTATCATGCATGCAAAAACCTGTGTTTGAACAAATACCCAAAGACAGGCAGTACTGACAGTTAAAGGCATACACAAAGAAGTTAGTCATCATACATAATAACCAAAAGAACTAATATCAAGTCATTGTTTTGATAACAAGAGATATCTTCTAAATTAGAGTTTCAGTTGGTGCTACAAAGCTTTCCTCAAAATTACGATTGTTAAAATATTTTTAAATATAGCTTGAAATTAATGGCATCAGGATTCATAAGTTAAAAGACTGTAGACTAGCACAAAAGTACAAAAACTTGAAAACAGAATAGTTTAGTCTGTTCCATTTGCCACATAGTCTGTTTATTTCATAATCTTTTAATCCTCAAATTAGCTTCTGCATGTGTGAGATTGGGTCCAAATTTGAGAAAGCCCTGTCAGAGACTCAGTAGCCAAGGGTCCTGGTTTAAAAGACAGCTGTCTTCCAAGGAAGGCAGGAACCTTCCTGGAATAGAAAAGATGACCCCCTCCCTCGAAATTACTATAACTTTGAATTTATGGGGCTGTCACGTTCCACTGTGGGGAGCTGCAGAGAGTTCTTTTAAAAATGGATGATCAGGAACGAAATGAAGCCAAACAAGGAAAACCTTGTATCTGAGAACCATTTATTGGTAATGAAAATGAGAAGGAAAAGGAGTTGCCCAAATGAAAGAGGTCTAGAAGAGACAGGAAAGAAGAAAGGAAAATGGAAAAGACTGGTGGAGAGGAGAGAGAGGGGACAGAGAGAAGAGGGTGTTAGCACCAGCGAGTCAGGGCAGTGCTGTTGGTGTACGGGAGGTGGTGAGGGGTGCGCACGCTGCCTGCCTGTGAATGGGCTGGGCCTTAGCGAGCCCTCCGTGGCTCCTGGAGGGGCGCGGCTCCACGGGCACGGCTTCCACGGCAATGGCACCGGACACGTGGTGAGTGGGCGCTCGGACAGGAGGACCAGGACCCTGGACAGGGTCACTGCTGGATTGGGGCGGCAGGACGGGCAGTGATGGTCAGATCGGCGCGGCAGGGTTGGAAGCAGGCAGCTCAGGCAAGGAGGCGTGGTGAAGTGTCAGGGCGGTGGTCAGGGGCACAGGAAGGCAGGACAGGTGTGAGGGCGAACCAGCTAGGGCAGGAGAGCCAGAAGACAGGCTGGGGCCAGAGCAAAAGAGGGAGTGAGCAGGCCAGCAATCAAACAATAACACACCCCAATGAGCAGCAGTGAGCCCTGATGCAGTTGGTTTTTATACCCCCCGGCCCCTCCCAAAGCCTGCCCACTGACAGGGAACCATTGGTCCAGTCCAACCTTCCTGTGCCGTCCATTGGTGGAGAGCTTCTTGGGACCTGGTTGGAGAAGCCCCTCCACACTGTCTCCCACTGACTGCCTTGTGTGGGGTGCCCCCAGGTGAAATCTCCCCAGACACGAGGCTTCCGCCACTCCTGGCTGCCTCCTGCAAGTGGCAGCTCTATGCCCCCACATGCCTCTGACAACCCCGACAACCAGATTTGAGACGAACTAAAATGGCCGAACTCAAACGGAATTGGCTTCTCACCGGGGCTTTCAGGCTAAAAATATGGTAAAAAGAATAACAGTTCTTTACTGGAATATATACATACCTATATACAGACAAACAACAACAATAACAACAAAAACCCCCAGAAAACCCAGTAACAGCTTTTTCTTGCTCGTCAAGCAGTTTCCCTTTTGGTGTAGTTAGGATCGCAACCGGCAGGGGGCGCTCAGGGCTCAGTGCGAGGCGGAGAGGCTGCAGTGACTCCCCCACAGCTGCAGGGGGTTCCGAGGGCTGAGGTGGCTCCAGAGAGAGGCCCAAGGGCGTGCTGAGCCTCCCCAGGGGGTACTGGTGGCCTTGGAGAGACAGAAGGTGTGGGGGGGTGTTTTGGTTTTCCCCAGCTCTCACATGTCCTGTGTGGTGTCCTGGCAATGGCAGCAGCGGCCAAGGTTCCAGTAAGCAGCCAGGAGGTGCTCCATCTGGAGAGAGGGAGGAGGTGGGGGGCTCAGTTTTCCCCTGAGGCACCCATGCAGATGGTGAGGGTCTCTCCCAGCAAGGGCGGGTGCCGAAAAATCCCAGTCCAATGGCCGCTCCCACGAGCAGCAGCCCACCAATGGTAAGGAGAAACAGCCAGGATGGCTCAGCAGTAGCAGCAAGTCGTCTGGGCAAGAGAAAGTCCAGCACCAAAACCCATTCCTGTCTGCCCTCCAAGCAAGGCAAAGACTAAACCACTGCCAGCTAAGAAGCTGCCACACACAACACTGCTCCCCCCTCTCCCCCAGAGCCATTCTGACGGTATGCCAAGACATTGGCTACATCTTTTGTCTCTTACTCGAGGCCCATTTGCCATTTCCGTGACAGAAGGAAATGGAAAGAAAATGGAAAGAAAATTCCCTAAAGAAACCTAACCTCCAACACCAATTATTTTGTATTCAGAGTCTTTTTCCCAATAGACACTGAGATGGTGATTTTTCTGACATGGACAAGCAGGGACCTTTCTAAAAGAAGCAGAGGGGAGCCAGGAAAATATATAAACGTGTAGGAGCCAAAAACCTGGAACTCATACCCTTGTTTTCAGAGCATGTACATGCTTCATTAAAATGTGTTTTTTGGGAAAAAGAGAGGGAAAATTGTAATATTTCATGCATTTTCACTGACTTTTTTTTGTCCATTCTCGTAACAGTCTGTCTAGGAAACATTTTTTCCTAAGACAAAAAATACAGTCTGGTCTTCTCTGAGGCCAAAAATTCAAATCAGGAAGAAAAATTGAGCAATATTAAGAAAAAAAAGAGGGGGGGAGGGGACACAAAAAATATACATTTATGCATATACTTTATATGTTCATATACAATATAAATACATATCCTCTTATACATGCAAATAACTGCCTAAGATAATTTATTTGTGTCAATATAAGGTCAGGGCCCTCAACAGATTACTTTTTTTTTCTTTATCCTTTTTCTAATTTGGTTCAATATGCCTTAACAATACTGGAGAAGAACACGTTGCAATAAAGGCTGAGCATAAAGAAATTGATCTGTTCGCGAGTGAATAATATAGGTACGATTGATCTTACTATCTTTGTTCTGCAGCAAAATAGACTGTTTCAGTGCTTAATGGTTGTTACTGAAAAGTTAACAAGTACAGTTCATTCCAATTTTGGAGAATTATTCATTTCCTCCATGGAAATTTTGGAGTCATAGGCAATTAGCAGAGAATAAATAGTTTTATGCTCAAAACTTTGTATATGAAAAAAGAAAGCATGCTCTACATATAAAGTCCATAATTTATTGTTGGCATAATTGATATCTTAACAGCCTAATCCAAGAATCATAATTAGTCAAGTTGTAATTATTTCAGAAATTGAAAGAATACATTATGAATTTTTAGCAGCAAAAACAACATAATGGAAGTTGATAAACATACACTTTTGCCTTCTATCTCTTTTCCTGATATTCTGTAAGGCTATGCAGGGTATAATTTCTCAAACCCTGTACCATTTTAACATACCTGTATTTGTACAACATTGTTAGAATTGTAAAACCATGGTGGTATCATACAAAATTAAACAAAAGTAAATCAAAGTAGCCATAGAAATAGAAAGATTATTGTGACAACTAACCCTCAGTCTTGAGACCTTGCAAACTCATTACAAACCTTACCTCCTGCTGCTAGAAAAATCAACACCATATGACAGTGCTATGTGAGTAACAGTGGGTCTAGTGAAACAGATTGCTGTTAATGACTTGTTCCCTGGAGTCTAAACCTGAAGAAACCTACATATCTATTGTACTTTCACATCCTCTCATGTTCCTTAACCAAAGTCTAACAGACTTTTTCAAAACTTATTCTTGACATGTTTTTAAGACCCATGCTTCTATTTCAGCTTCTGGAGTCCTTAGACACCAACAGAAGCTCAGACACTTAAGTCTGAGCTGCAGTGGGGCAACAGCTGGAGTTAGTTAGCAGTCCACTTCTAGTCCCCCACATGGCGAGCAGCTAGTGCAGTTCTCAGTAATGCCTGATGCAAAAGTGAGCCTTTAATATAGCAACATTACCACTTCAATGGAGCAAATTACATGTGCCTCAAAATTTATTTCTCCATGTTTTCAGAATACCAGGAAAAAGAGTAGAATAGATGTCTGGCTCAGGTCACAGCTTACCGAGGAACATGTAGCTCTGTGTTGCTGCTAACCTATGCATCTTCCTGCCTTCAGCTTTATGTCACACTATTTCCCGTCTGTCCACACAGATACTGTGTTCACAGTGATATTCACCAGGTTGAACAAGAGTTACGGAGACAAAGAAGTTCACTGAGCTGAAAATTTATGTTGTTTATTACTAATTTCTTTTCCATGTGTTAGTTTTCAGTTCCCTGTATTTCTTGGTCAAGAAGAACATATGATTTCATGAGTGCTAATACCACTGCAGGATCAGTAGGTGAAATACGCTTTCACTGGACATAGATGGTATACATTGAATTTGGACTATTATACTTTGTTCCCAAGGGCAGTGTGATACTTCAAAACAACCAGTATAAGCTAATTACAGTAAAATAAACAGGATAGATTTCCTTGTACCCGTGTACATTGCATTTAGTGATATGTGTGGCTTCTGGAAAACAAGAGTTGAAAGCCTTTTACTTGGCAATGTACTCAATTTGTACTGATGACTTGACATTGAGCTGTTAATTTTGTCAACAAAGCAGATACTTCAGTGTAAAATGTTGTCTTAATCCAAACCGTCCCTGTGTCTGCACCTCCATAATGAAATTACTTAAGACAATTGCTGCTTGCCAAGAGATCAATCTGGATAACACAAATCTTGTCAAAGAGCGGAAGGAGGACATTATGAAATTTGGGGAATTTTTTTCTCCTCAATTTCAATCATATAATCCTATAAGGTAACATTATTTGCTTGATGTAGAGAAACATAATGCCTAATTGGTATTCCATTTATGTTTTCATATGCAAGCAGCCTTGTTCTTCTAAAGAGTAAGAACAGAAATTTTAAACAAATCTTTCGATGACATTTTGCTACCACTGTCTTTTACTATAAAGACTGAAGTGAGATATATTAAAAAAAGGTGCTAAAGTCAGTATAACTGTGCATTTCCATTAACAGTGCAAATGAAATAAGCACTTCCCACCCATCCCAAATGGATTTTCCCTGTCTCCTTCAGTTCTTGCTTCAATAAGGGGTGTGAGATTACCAAAAATTGCTAGAGCAATTTTTTTTTACCTACAAGCTGTAGGTAACTTCTCTCTCGGATTTCATACTGAACCGAATTCAGCCCAGAAGAATTTGATGAGTGTGCCTACCCAATCAAACCCTCTAGATAAAGTACACTATACATGTAGCTGTATTTCAGAATTGTTCCAAAACATCAGGGAGGGTCATACAACTCAACTGTAGTTGTCTGAATGCATTATCAAATCTAGTAACCTTGATTCCCCACAGATAGAAATGGACACTTCAAGGATTTGTTTCATCTAGCCAAATTTAAGTATTTAAGGTGAAATGAATCATGTTTGAAGAACACTTGCTTCTGTTCATTCACTGTTGGGAGGAAAGGGTTAAACACAGAAGAGGAGGAAGGAATAATTTTGCTCAAAATGACCTTGAGGCTGGGAATGCTAAAAATGTCAGTGTGGGGAAACTACATTTATTATGCCTAATGTCGTTCATCCTCTACCTGTTTTGAGAAGTAGAAATCCTATGGAGAGATAGTACACTCTCACACAGATGTGTGAAGCCTTTTATTATAGTGAGGCAGGCAGCGAGCCCCACCTCTGTCACAGTCCGCTGGGATGAACTGCGCCGAACAGAGCCTATGTCCCCATGTGTCTCTGCCGCCTGGCGTTGTTAGCAAGGTAAGGAAATAAATCTACCCTCTGCTTTTTGGCTGTGGTCTGATGGTTGCCCGTGGTTACCCATATGTGTCAATTCACACACCGACTGCTAAAGGGTATCAAGAGTGATGGGATCAGATGTAGATGCCAACATGGACACAGTGGAATTCCAACGCTGATGTCCAGATCGGGCCACCTGCTCCTATAGGAATCTCTTCACCCCAGAGACCCTCGTGATACAATATTTAGACACTGGTTGGGTTCAGGTCTATCCTGCTAGTGGGTTGTAAAGTGGTCAAAGCAGGCAGTATTGCTTTTAAAGGCAAAGCAAACAGCTGACTGCTAAAGTAAGCTTGAAAGTATGATTTAAGAAGGAGCTATCTTTGGGAGTTAAAACAAATTTAAAAAGTTGTATGCCAAATTTTTTTTTTTTCTCTTTAATAATGTTCATCCAGAGAGATGCATTCTCACTGAAACTTTTGAACTTTTTGGGTTTTGTTTAATAAAATGGGTTTTCTACAGTTTCCCATGGGTTCAATTACAGAAAGATACTATTTTACACCTACCTAATTTTTAGAGACAAAAAAAAGGGCTAAATTTTATCTGTCATAAATTAAAAAATTCAAATACACACTGACATGAATTATACCATTTGGTAAATGTAAGATCCTTTTAGTGTTTGAGCTTTTGAGAAGCATACTTCTACTGTGATAAATTCAGTGAGGGTTATTAGCAATGTCTGAAATACACTCAGTTCCAGGAAATCTATGTTGCACCTGTTATTCAAATATGAGATATTTTTACTATTAAGCATTAAACTGGTGTTCTAAATACACATTCTAAGGAAAGAATACACATATATTCATAGAAAAGTGGCAGTCTAATCATAATCACTAAAGCTATAAATACTCTGGAATTAGAATATTTCAATGTTATGAAGAACCATTCAAAATTTATATTAGAAAATTGCAGATTTGTTTGGTGAAACTGACTCTTGTAAAACAGCAGAGCATCATAAAGAAATGATAATCAAAGATCATATACAATAGAGTACAAAGTATATCAGAACCATGGGGCAAATGCCAATTTCACTCTGACTTAGAGGTAAAGAAATCTTTCTTCCAAATGGAGATAGAAATGTTTGAACTACCTTTCCCTCCAAGAAACAGTTCAGCAATATTTCCTAAAAAGAGTTTAATTTATAATCCTAAAACAAAGCAAGAGCAAACCAGCCAACATACTGACTTTTCATACGCTTCATCTGACATGCATTTTTTATGTCAACTGACTTGTGTTTTTCTGTAGTCCTGACACTGATCAGATAAACAACTTTCTCAGTAAAATTACTGTATTTGCAGAGACTAAATTTTTATTCTTAATATTTTAAGTTTTCCTGAACAATAAGACCTACCTGTTTAGGTATGTGTACCTGCCTTGTATTTAAATAATTGCAATATATACATGCAACATCTGCAGTGTAGTAATAACTTATATAGGGATGAACATTCCTCTTGCTCTAAATAAGGGGGATTTGTATATGGTTCACATAGATCTGCTTTGGTCCTGCTCCAGTCAGGGGGATGAACAACTTGGTCTCCAGAGATCCTTACCAACCTAAATTATTTTATGTTTCTATTATTTTATGGAGAGAGAGACAAATACCTAACACAGACTTCACTGGAAGTTGTGTATATGTACATGCGTTTATTTATATACGTGTAAATCTAATGAAAATTTGTTCAAAAGTCAAATGACTCGTGGAAAAAAAGAAAAAAAGAAAAAAAAATCTTTTTTCTTACAACCTTATTGTAAACTTTGGCTCTTATTATTTCATCACACATTTCCAGAAAAAAATTTAGATGTCAACGAACCACTTTTATTTAGAAAAACATAGCAATTAGATCCAAAACGAAATTTCCTCCTCTCCAGGCTAAACAAACTTCAGTAGTATCTCAGTATCCCCTGTAAGGCATATAGTACAGAAGTCAGATATTGCAGAATCACAGAATGGATCAGGTTGGGAGGGAATACAATGGGTTCATCTGGTCCAACCTCCCTGCTCGAGCAGGGTCATCCCAGAGCACATGGCAGAGAACTGCATCCAGATGGTTTGTGAATATCTTTAGTGAGGGAGACTCCACAACCTCTCTGGACAGCCTGTTCCAGCACATAGACACCCGCATGTAAAGAAGCTCTTCCTCATGTTCAGGTGGAACTTCCTGTGCCTCAGCTTCTGCCCATTGACTCTTGTCCTATTGCTCAGCACCACTGAGCCTGGCTCTATCCTTTTGACACCCTTCCTTCAGATACTGATAGACATTGATGAGGTCCCCTCTCAGTCATTTCTCCTCAAGATTTAACAGGCCCATCTCCCTCAGCCTTTCCTTGTAAGAGTAGTGCTCCAGTCTCTGAATCATCTTTGTTGCCCTCCACTGGACCAGCTCCAGGACCTCCATGTCTCTCTTATACTGAGGAGCCCAGAACTGGACATAGAACTCCAGATGTGACCTCACCAGGGCTGAGTAGAGGGACAGGATCAACTCCCTTGTCCTGCTGGCAATGCTCTTCCTAATGCAACCCAGGATACCATTGGCCTTCTTTCCCACAAGGACACAATATCTTTATGGTCCTTCACAGAAAGCTCCACTATTTCAAAATTACTTGGGAGAAGAAGGGGGCTGGGGAGAGGGCGATGAAGTGGACACAATAGTCCAGTTGTGGCCTCATGTATCCCCCTCAGAGGGGCGTAACTACTTCCCTTGAGCTCTTGCCTTTGCTCTGCAGCAAACAGTCCACATTCTCCACGAGGTAACACCAATAAATGGCGTTAAACTTGTCCACCAGGACTGCAGGAACATGTGTTAAATGTGATAAAGTTATGAATTCTTCTACTTCCACAGAATGAAATGGAGTCCTAATTATTTACTTGCATTAAATGAAAAAAGCATTGTAGGTTTAGAGAAACTTTAAAGAATGTGTCATGATAGAATTTACACAAAATGTAAATGCAGTTATTTATTGAAATCATTTGAACCTAAGAAATTTTCCTTCAGTGTAAAAGTGTGAAGATATACAAAAGTAGTATTTTAATCTTGACCAGCAATCACAAGCCCATACAGCCGCTCTCTCAATCTCTATCCTCAACAGGGCAGGTAAATAAATAAGATGTAAAAGCTTATGGGATTAAGACGGTGATCCCATACCACTTACTGTCACAGGCAAAACGTATTTGACATGTAGAAGATTTATCTAATTTATTGCCAGTTATAAGAGAGTTGGATACTACAAAATGTAGACAAGAATGTAAAACTGACATTTTCCCCCCACCCTTTCCCAGGTTTAACCTGATTCTTTTATTCCTGACTCTTCTGCCTCATCCCTCTATCAGGGGCACGGAGGCATGAGGAATGGAGGTTGAAGTCAGTCCATTACAACTCCATTTTGGTGCTCCTTTCTCTTCACACTTTTTCCCTGCTCCTGCCTGAGTTGTCTCTACAGACAGTAGTACCCAATTACTCTGGAGTGTGAGCCTCCATGAACTAGAGTGGATATCTGCTCCACTGTGCTCCTCTCCAGAGGCTTCAGGGAATCTCTGCTCCAGTGCCTGGAGCATCTCCTTCTTCACTGATCTTGGTGTCTCCAGTGTTTTCTCTCACATTTTCCTTTCTCACTGTTCTTTCTGCCACGCAATGGTTTGTCGTTTTATGAAAATAATTTTGACTTCTGTGTTTTGAGTCTGTTGTGGAGCCAGCTGGATCTGGCTGCGTCTGACACGGGGCGGCCTTTGACATCTTTTTACAGAGTTCATCATGCAGCCTCCTGATACCAAAACCTGGACACACAAACCAAATACTGCAAGTTCTATCATTTTAAAAAAATTAAAAAAAAAAAAATAGCAGGATATTATGATTTCTCTGTACAAATCCACTAACTAATCTTGTCATTTATTAGTGCCACTTGCCTCTGGTCCTTGAGCTCAGTCTTCTCTTAGTGTCTACCTGACTGAGAGGGAAATTTTAGTAAAATCTATTATAGCTTTTGTATATTCTCTCCTTTCATTTCATACATCTGTTTTATCTATCTGTCTCTTATGGCAAACTGATGCACAGTGACTGATTCAAGGACAAACTGAAGCTGTGCGACACTGGGTGTACACAAAGATCTGCTGGTTGATAGAAATACATAACTGAGTTCATATAATGTTAGATGTCAGATTCATCTCTTTACAGATGGCAACATGAAAGCACCCAAAAATACTATACCTTCTCACTGCTTCTTTGCTTAGAAGACAATAAATAAGGTATTTGTATTCACATACAACTGAAAAGTTAACTTCAAAGTAGAACTTACTATAAAGGCTGACATTTCTGGAATTTCACAGGAGGAAATTTAAACTAAGTAATTTCAAAATTTTAGATTACATTGTTAACAACCCAGATCCTCCTGAAAGTATACTCATAGAAATTTCATGTTGTTCAGAAGGCAATTAGAGATTAAAAAGAATTTTGAATTTTAAGAAAGAGATTATATTAGTGCCTTTTTTTAACATATTAACAAGATATATACATCATGCTCAAGCAAAACCTTGGAGTGTAACTTTTAATTCTATTGACTTTTAAATTTGTAAAGCCTGAGGTCTGAACCCTCTCTTTTCTGGCCTAATGTTTCCAAAGATAGAGACATACAACTTAGCGAGGAAGATCCAAATTCTGTTCAGCACTTTCCAAAATATTGACGAGCACAATACTACTCCATTTCACGGTTCATTATTAGTTTACTTCTTTCACTAATTCTGCTGTAGCTGACTTGCAACAACACAGTTCTCGGTTCCTGTACTGCTCATCAATCTGTTCGTTCACTCTGAATTCACTGTTCAAGCACTTAGAGCTTTCTTAGATGCCCATTCTATCCTTCTGCTCCTTAGCCTCCTCATCTTATGGGGTTGAGAATTGCTGACTCTTTGAACCCAGAAGATCACTGACACAGCATCAGATGAAAGGCTGGAAATACAGTCCATGAAAACACAGCTTTCTTTTTAACATACATTGGGAGTATTTGCTTCCAGCTTATAGAATAGCTTTGCCAAGTCTTTAATTTTCTTGTTTGCAAACAGAAATCTGACCTACAAATGTATGTAAAAGGTATATTTCAGCTCAGCTAGCCATCTAAAAGTTAAATGGCTGCTGAGGGTTCAAAATGTAGCCTCCCTACGTAGTTACTCAAGAGAGAGAGGCAACTCCCAGAAGGTAATCCATCTCATCTTGGTTGTGTGTATGAGATAAGGGCATGAATTTTCTGTGGCAGAATCTATTTCTCTATTGACTGAAAGGGGAGGGAGAAGAGGCCTAGACAAATAGGTTTGACTAGATGCCCATTTTTCAGGCAGCTAGAGTTAGGTGAAACGCATTTTATCCAGGACTGCCTCTCTCTCTCATGTCAATAGACCAGTGTTCCTCTATCAGTTGGATATGCAAAAATACAAAATATCCCTTTAATCATGCAGAAATGCAAAATGTCCCAGTTTCACACCATACTAATGCCCACACAGGCATTTAGCAGCCATTCAGAAAGTAATTCTCAGCCTCCAGGGTCCTTAAAACATCTCTCTGGTACAACTCCTTTGCCCAGAACTACACACACCTCTTCAAACAAATGTAACACAGAAGGAGTTTCATATCAACTCCTTCTGTCTCTTCAGCTCATGATTGACCTGCATTAATAACAAAAAAACCCAGAAACATTAATCTCTTAAATAAAAGATCTATTGAGAAGGTTAAATTTGGATGTTTAATTACAAGATGGAAAGAGGGAAACAGGGGACTAGAAAAAGAACAGAAAATAGGAACAGGATGGGAAACAGAATACATGCTTATCAGTGAGAAACAAATAACTTTTAAATATTATGCAAGTTCTCTTACACCTTTAATATGATAGCAAATATAACTTGTTTCTTTGTGAAATGTGCTGTCAAAAAAATGTCTATAGGTAAAATGTGTGAGTAGTATCAAAAAAATGTGGGACTGATAGTACCAAAGTTTTCAGGCTTCCCACTAAAGCATCAGCTGGCTATATTTTGACTAACATAAAATAGAATTTTGTTGGTTTTGTTTGCTTGCTTGTGTGTTTTTGTTTTTGTTTTTTTGGTTTCTTGGGTTTTTTTTTAGTTTTTAGTTTTTCAGCCTCTTAGAGTTCAAGTAGTCTCTGGATGAAAATTTTCATTATATGGTTTATTTTTGAGCAGTCCTGTGAGGAGAAGGGAGTTGGACTTCATGACGCTTCTGTCTCTTATGAGTTGAGATATTCTATGGTTTCATTTCTCATAAATCAAATGACATCCTTCCATTTTCCAGTGGAATAACAAAAATTGCTTCACAAATAGTCTGTACAAGGACTTCTTCCAATAAATCATGCTAGAAATTAGAAAGAAACTCTGCACATGTGTAAAAGGAAAAAAAAAGACTAGGAACCTTCCTGGTGTTTTGTGTTTCTCAGACAATAGACTACTTGTGTGATATAATAAAAAGGCCTTGTAAATCTTTTAAAGATCCTGTCTGAGGCTGCCTGAGAGACAAATTGTGAATTTTATTTATTAAGAAAACAACCAGTGAATATGCTTTGTAAAAACATCAAGAAATGCTTGCAGCTTCAGGGTAGCTGTGAAATATTTGACCATATGGAGGCGCTTATGGAGGTAGTCAATATTTTCATAGTGAAGGAAAAATTGAATATTATCAATTAATATTATTAATAATACTACAATCTTAATATTATTATTATTGTCCTTTGAACAAAATCGTGTAGAAAAAAGAGTGTCCCAAAAGTGTGTTAGGATTTTAATGAAGCGCAGAGGCCTATAACATCTGTATATGTATTGTTCTGACTGCAGCTCAGTATATAATCTCTCTTAGTTTATTTGCCAGAGCAATCAAAAAGTAGTAACATGACATGGAAGGAACGGTAATTTTTAAATGTCTAGGTCTCACCTTAAATGATATGAGCATATCTTGGCACATGAGATGTACTTTACCGCAGCAGAAATAAGTTGTGCGTAAATTGATGGCCATTGAAACAATCAAACCATCTTGTAGAAAATGGCTGCAGCAGCTTAAATGATTCACTCTTGCATCTAATGCATGTGACACAAACACTGCAAATTAGGCCAGCTACAATCACTTTTCCTGATGTTGCTTTAATGACTACAAGATGCTGCACAGAAACAGCCATAAACTATTTCTCAAGTTCCATCCAAAATGTGTTGCATATACTGACAGTAATGTTGAGAGTAAAACATGCTTTATATCTATATGTTCTGCTGGGGGTAGAGGAATGTATGATATTTAGGACTATGCATTACCTGTTCCTAATGCTTGGGAGACCTCTGTTGGACATCCCTATCTTCTACAGCAAAACCTAGCAAAGCCCTTAGTTTCATAGGGCACCCAAGCTGCTGAACCTTGTATTCTCTGATATCTGGAAGAAATCCAGCTATGCAATTTGTGGTGCAGAAACAAAACTGGATATACGTGCCAAGGCACGGAGCAGTAAGGAGAGAAGAGTCAGGACAAAAAGAAATGATTGACCCTTCAATCAAATAACAGCCAATTTTTTATTTTTAATATTTTTTGTGGCTGTTATAATGAAAAAAATCCAAAATGGCTGTTTTTCATCTATTGGAATATAACAAAATTCAGTACTCAGTGTGTTTGTGGACACAGAAAAATAAGAGACCAAACCAGCCTCAAGTACCTGAATTATCCTTTCTAACCCCAGCTATTCTTTACCTTATGCTTAGTGTGCAAGGGCCTAGTTGATCCATTTCTTAACTAGCTCAGTCCTAGAGTTACTGCCTCAATGAACTAATACATTAAATCCTGATGCAGTGTAGTTAACTAGTAAGAAACCTTAAGCAATGAAGTCAGAGATATCCCAAGACCCTTGTTTGATTCCAGGAAGACTTATTTTAGGACATATTTTTACAACAGATGTTTACAGATCAAGGAAAATCTAATTTTAGTTTCCTATGGAGTTCTTCCTTGATGCTAATCTTTCTGTAGAATCTTGTAAGGTTACGTTCATGCACCTTAATATTCTCCTCAGAAAACTCAAACAGAAGCACAATGTTTTAAAAAGACATTTTTAAAGTTGGGGTTTTGCTCCGTTGAGAGCTTAAGTGATCAATTCCAGATACAACAGCAAATGAAAACAGCTCAAATATCCAAAACATTCCCATTCTTATTTATTCACCTAGTGTGATTTGAAAGGATGCCTCACTAAATCCAAAAGATCGTTGTCAATGAGGATAAATTACTGAATTTTTTTACAAGTTACACTTTATTCTCTGTGCTGACATAATATAGAGAAGTTGTACCTACAAGTATTTTGCAGATCGTGGAATGGACCCTGGGAGATCTCTAGGCTACTCCTCTGCCAGAAAATGGGCTGCCTCTGGGGTCAGACAAGGCCGTTCAGGTCTTAGTCCAGTTGAGGAATAAAATCCTCTGAAGGATGGATGCCTCTCAGGACAACATGCTCTACTGCTGACTGACCTCAACACAAGAGGAAATAAAGAGGTCTTCTTTTTTTCCTCTTAACGTCCTATTAAATAAGGATAATAATTTGAGAAAAGTTTAAAACGGAAAAATTTTAAGTAGTTAATTTGGTCCTTAACTGTTTCAGTTAAACTTACTAGTGTTAAGTCTGGGAAAAGAACAAAACTAATACCAGGATTTTAGTTATTTGAGTTCAAGTTACAAAGGAGGAAGATAAAAATCCGAAATAAAGGAAACAAAAAGCAATCTGTCTTCTGTAGATATTATTTGTTGCTCCAACACTTAACTATAATTGCCCTTTTGGTTTGAAACAATGGTACAAATGACATGTTAATATTTCCAGCGTCTTTTGGAAGTTGGTATCTGATAGGTGTTCCAGCCCTGTTGCCTTAACGACTACTCCAGAATAATTATTAATGGGGAATAAATAAGAAAATGTTGCTACTGTGACTTTCAGTTTAAACATTGACTTTAATTTTAAAAACTAATGAAGTGCTGAAACTTTTTGGAATATTACTTGGAGAGGTTTATCTAGTCTTTAAAATGTCTTTATTTACGAATATGTCAATGTTTTTAATGAATTCAAGCAGCTATTTAACCTATGGAAATATGGATTATTTTCTCAACAATCAAATACTTATTTATATGCAGATTGGATACCACCTTTTGTGTTTATATTTAAACACTGAGTTGAGATATTAATTTATCTTGATTAGTATAATTTCCCTTACATTATTAGTTAGAAAAAATATAGGTGTTATTTTTTCATTGCCATACTATGTTTATGCCATTGTAGTTACACTAAAAACATGTTCTAATTATCAGCCTCTGTCTTCAGAGGTAAGAAAAATGCAAAAAACAAAATCTTGGTTTTTTTCTGTGCAAGCCAATAAACATTTTCATGATTGGGCTTCTCTTTATGCAACTTCATATGGACAGCATGTGTCATCCTGAGTAGACTGCTCTTCTGCAGCATTTAGTTAAGAGTCGTCTTGAGACTCCAGACATTATGGAAAACTTTTGCAGTTTAGTTCTTTAATATTACTTGAAACAAATGGAATAGCATTTATTTCCTCAGGAAATTTAATAAATATTTCCACTGTATATTTTAAATAACACATTTCTGACTTTGGGTGCTTTTGTTTCATACACCCTACTGAAAGCAGCTTATTAAAATCTTATAATTCATGTTTTGAGAAATTTTATATTCCCAGTCTTCTTACAGATTAATTGTTCTCATCAACATTTTCTTTCTGTTTCTATGAACATTGTATAGACATCCATAATGATTCCACAGCAAGTGCAAATGGAAAGAGAATAACCTGAATAATTTCTTTCACATTTTTATGTTTCTACTAAGTTGCTCCTAGAATAATATTTGTAATGAGAACCAGATAGATATGATCTTATATAATCTAATTCTTTCTAAAAAAAGCTCTTTTAATGAGCTTGCCAGTCTTCTATTAACTTTGTTTTGATTTTTTTCATCATCAAGAGATTAATAATAGCATTCCTAAATACTGTGCCATTTTAGCAGTACGAATCTGACAACAAGTATAAAAATATTAATAATTTTAAAGTATTGTAAATTAATGGGAGTTTTAATAATGATAATTGAATTAAGCACACAGTAGTGACAAATGTTAAATTCTAGAAATGGTGTCCTTATTTGTTTGTTCTCAAAAGAGAATGAGAAGATACTTTCTTCTTCACCATATTCTAACAATTATTACTCCACTGACTTATTTTTCTATTACATAATGTCTATCCTATCAGAACTAATTGCTTTTGATATGAGGAATAGATGAAGACAAATAACCTCAGGATGACCTTCATACAGATTTTCCCTAAAGACAAATCGTTCTAAAACATATAAATTATCTTCCATATGAGAGATACTATTGAAAATAAATGATCATTCTTACCTTGATTACCTTCTAGTGACTTACATTTTATAACACGGAGGCTTTTCTAGGGAAATATCTCTGCAAAAAATGTAGTAGTAAATTTTAGTAGTAAGTCTAGTAACAGATTTCACTCTTGGAAATCATCAGTTTTCCCTCAAAATTTTCTGATTTCTCTTAGAATTTAAAAGAGGTAAGTAGTGATATATTTTTCTACTAGTACTGCAACAATCTTTGCATACATTTGTACTAGTAATATTTAAAAGTTATCAAACTACTTTATTAGTTGAGATATTTTAAACTATGTTTTCTGATACTTAAACAATTTTTAAAATTTTAATTGTAAAAGATAGCAATCTAATAAAATGTTCAATTTACATCATCAGTATACATCACTAGGTTTATTAAAATTGCACCATGACAGTAGAAATTCAGTAAGACAAGACAAAGATAACGGTATTTTAAAATTCTCCAGCTTTCTTACTGAGACTAAATGAAAAAAGAGAAATAATACATATTTAATTACGCCCTGAGCCTGCTAAAACTTATGCATGTTTCTAACTTAGTGGCAACAGTTACATTATCTTCAATATCACTGTTAGCAAACCATTAAACAGATGTATAAGCTTTGGCAGGGTGAAAATTTACAAATTGGCTTCCTTGAGATAGTCCCACTTTTTCCTTCTTAAGTGATGTAAAAAATGGCTTTTAACTATTAGGAGTACACATGATTTTTTTTTTTTTTCCCCCATAAACTGTATGAGATTTAGCAATGGAATGAAGAAAGAAGAAGTTAACAGCCTTGGGGAATATGATGAGCAGAAGGCAAAGAGCAAGGTGATTAAATGAAGGTCATAACAGGTGCTATACCCTCACTGGCAAAATAACAACAGTTGGATCTTATATTCCTTGTGTGGTAGCTGTTTGACTATGAGTAAATTTTCTTTTGTTGTAATAACTCCTTCCAATCTGTAGGAAGCAATTATTAATGATTCTGGAGACAAGTGTTTCTGTTGGGAGAAGTTCTGTATGTGTATAGGAGAAATCTGATGGGAACTGCTATTGAAGGAGTTATCTAACTTGAAAGAAAAGCAGCCTGGGATTCCCTTTATAGCCAAAGGAAGGATGTACTTGTTTTTCATGATTTGCATTAAAGAGCCCAGCCTAATTTCTCTCCTGGTGTGCTTCTGTTCAGAATCTAACACTGTGTAGAAGATGTGCAACAGAAAGAGGGGAAAAAAGAGATTATCATAGTATTGTTGAAAGAAAACAAGCCTGAAGGACACTGAATGAACACAGCTACTTCCTAATCTGCAGGAGATTCTGATTTTGAAACTTTTTTTGTCTGTTCAAAGTGATAACTTGGTCTGGCATAAGTGTTTGACTGAATGGGAGCCAATGCGCATACTGTAAAGTGACAACATTGTAGGAAAATCACCATTAACTTGAAGTGGTATTAATTGGTGCCTAGGTGTGACTTTTTCTTTACTCCTTGATCAGGTCTTAATGCGCATGAGCACTGCTCACCTTTGTACATGGGCTGTCATTCTGAGAGGGATTTAGCCTTTAGAAGCTATTGAAAGTGTAAGCAGAACCAGGTAATTACTCAATGGTCTGGTTTAGAAAGAGAATCTACAGAGCGTGAGATAATTTGGGCAGAAAGGAGACCAGTGGCTATCAGAAGCTTTTCTTCTCTTTGTCCCAGCTACTTTCTGTTAAATGTAAGGATAGGAAATACTTTTGCTATAATTTAATAGGTACAGTCTACCTATAAAGAGTCTATTAGCTCTCAGGACATCTCTGTTAGATCAGTGTTACACCTAGGTATTAGGATGACTCTTAAAAGACCTCCAGTGAATAACTAGTGAAAATCACTGTAAACCGGTGTCTAAAGTATGTTTTATGAAAGTCTTATTTGTGAATTATTTACCTGTGATGCTTTAAAATGCTAAAGCATATGATTTCCTTTTAAATCTTGTAGTCCTAATGTTTAAATAAAATAACGGCTCCTGGTGACCGGTAATTGTTTTGAAAATAAATACTTAGGCAAAAGAATTATTTAAAATTAATCAAAAATTAATTGCCTTAACCAAATGTATGTATACATAAAAACATATAGGTACATACAGTACATAAATTACTCTTTAGTTTTCATAACTGCAAGAAAATGCCTGAAGTTATAACCTAGCTTCATCCTGCAGTCTCAAAATCCAAGAGAATAGTAAAAGGATTTCCATTTTATACACCATTGAGTTAAGGACAGCTACATCCTGGCAGGCATTACCATGCAACTTGGAAAAGTATAGGGAAAGGTTCTGCTACAACAGTTTGGAAAACAGGCACCAGAACAGTGGTGGCAGTGATGTGTCCTCGGCTTCCCTGGGGAACTGTTTCTTTTCTGGTTAGTCCATGGCACTTTTCTCCTGCAGTTGCCCTCAGCAGCCCAGTTCTTCAAGCCTTTGGCACAGAGACAACTAGAAAGTTATGACATTAATTTACTGTGTCCGGACACCCATAACAGTGACATCTGTCTAAAAATGGCCCAAGAGACATGGTCTTCTGAGTTCTTATGTTTAATAAATATGGTGTGCCTATGTGAAAATAAGAATTTTGGCACCTGAAGGCAATTTAATTCTGCACTGATATTAAAACCAAAACGAGGCAGCATTATATATACCTCAGAAACTGTTTGACATCCTTTGTGTGCTTGCACATGATAACAGTTTGTCCTACCTGTTCAATAGTTGCAAAGCTCTGAGTCTCGTCATGGCGGAAGTACCATAGAGAGAAAAATGCATAAATTATACAATTTATGTTAGCCAAATGAAGAATAATGGGATTGGTCTCATTTTGATAACCCTTATCTGTTGCCTTCAACATTATCAAGGCTTTCTTTTTGATAGATCTCTTTATTCTCACTTCTTACATTATTTTAAAATATTGTGGATTTGTGAGAAATTTGTTTGTATTTCAGTGAAGCTGCTTTTGTGCAGATTTTGTGCAGCTTTGTGTCACCACAAAGACTTAAACATTGAGTTATCATTATTAAGGCCCAACCTAGCAATTAAGTTTTATAATTTGACAGCGGAAACCATAGGTTTCTTCTCTTACAGTAGCAATTAGGGAGGCATTTGTCTGTTGTTTCACAAATACTCTTCCAGCCTGGGTTTAAAGATGGGAAGTCTAAATAGGCCTAAAAATAAATAGCTTATCAAATTTGAAACTATTAATTCCTTCTTCATAATTTGCCATGGAGTTTTCTTTTTATTAGAAACTTTTTAATAAGTGGCTTTGGTTTGTTTTTTTTTTAATTAAAGTTCCTCTAATAGAAAGTTTTTATTATTAGACTAAAAATTGTCCTGGAAAAAAATACTTTTTCTTTTGTGAATGTCACCTTTGGAAAATGTTTTCATTTATCTACATGAAATATAGACAAAAATGAATATTAACTATCATACAAAATTTATTCTTTTGATAATAAGACCTCTGTATTTTTTTTCCAAATTATTCAAAGATCTTAGTCCAAAACAAAAGTCCCTGAAACAGCATGGGGGTTTGCCTGCAAGTTGGGAAGTAAAGCCTGTATGTGATAAAATCAAATGGCTAAAAACCCCAGGTTTTGTGTTTCCTTTATTGTCAACATATTTGATCTCATACTAACACTCATATTTAAATTATTTATTTGAAAAAGTAGTATGCTAAAGGAATATATCTGTGACATTATCAAGCAAAATATGTCATTGTTAAGAAAACCTGCTGATTTTATACTAATTGCCACTTTCTTCAAAACATTAGTTTTGACCCGTAGAAACAGTTATTTATCTTATTCAACAGAAATATTGAGTTCAGCACAGGAAAAGTCCTCAAGGTACTGTTGACTAATGAAGCATTATGCAAAAATTTTTCTCCCCGACTTTACATTTAGTCTTTTGGAGGTTTCTTGTTTTGCTCTTTTTTTTTCCCTCCCACAAATGTGGTGGATTTCAACACACTGAAAATCAAAGAGTCCTCAAAAGGCCCTGTAAACATGTTGAGATGGTGATTTTTGTATGGAATAAGAGAAGCATACATACGCTTCATACACATGACAGCATACAACAGCAGCAGAAGTTTAGGAATAAAATATTACCATAAGCCACTACTGAGAATACAGTCTCAGCCACAGGAAAGTGATTCTTGGTGGGGCAGGGTTGATCAGATGTGTGTGTGTGCAGATGCATGCACATGTATGTGAGTTGTAGTCGAAACCTTTGGACAGAAATGCCTGTGCAGCTATAAAAAATCCCATCCTGATGAGTATTTCCTGGTTATGTATGGCTGGCCAGTGTGATGCTGGTGTTTTTGTTGTCCCACATAAACTCCACCTTGGCAAATAGTGATGGAACCTCTAAAAGACTCCGAGATTGTCAAACACAGCCCTTTTCACCCTGCTTTACAACACCAAGCATTTAATAACATTCCTAGTGCTCTCTCACTTCAGTACAATGAACACAGGATTTCATTTATAAGATGCTATTTAGATGCTTAAAAGAAGTAAGATTGTTACAGTATTACACAGCAAACTATAAAATCTGAATCGAATTGAAATAGTAATTGGATCAGACTGATTTAATTATTAGTCTTGTGGCTGGACTTATAGATACACTAATTAAAACTGTATCTTCCTGCTTACAACCTGCATTTCCTCCTTGAACCAGAGGTCATTCTTAATGTCTTGAAGAGCAGCCAGATTGGAACATCTGTGCAATTACCCTTATAAAAAAGGAGGCAAACATTTTATAGCTCACAAGATAATTGCATCGATAAGCCTTTCAAAAAGCCACCTAGAAAAGAATGACAAGCTGTGGGTTAAAATCTGATCAGACATAGTATAGCAAGAGAAGAATAGATATTAATCACAGAAATGGAAATAAATGGGAAAAGACTTTGCTCAAGTGAAGCTGCTTTTGCTCGATCTGAGGATCTGAGGATCTGAGCTAGAGCACAGCCCATAAGATCATCTGCAAATTTTTTGTTGTAGGTACTTCAAGAGATTTGAAAAGCATACAAGCCAGAGCATGGACATGCTGCTTAAGAAGCAAAATTGAATTAACTAGATAGGATGGAAGACTACCTCTTAACACAGGAAAACCTATATTCTAAAACACAATTTCAAAATACTTTCCATTGTAATTTTTATTCCTCTTTTTTACTTTATTAAAAATAGATGAAAAATAGGGTGGACAGCTTGGATTCCTTCTGAAATATCTTATTATAGCAGACATGAAGACTGAAGGAACTGAATGACGTTACATAGCATGATAGGTTAAAGAAGAATAGAGTATCATATCGAAACAGAGTACTTTCTAAAGGCTTCTTTTCAAATCATTCTGAAGTATCTCCAGTGTAACTTTTACTATGTATACCTTAATTTCAAAAAGTGAACTCTGTATTTAAGAAAAAAACAAAAACTAAACCAGAAATATTCTTTAGGGAAATGTAACTATTTTCTTGCCTTTTGTCTGATCTTCAAGAACTGATTTATATATTTGTAAGTTGTTGGGGTTTTTGTTGGGTTTTTTTTCAGAAAAGAAGAGGAAAAGCCAAATAAATTTCTGTCCAGTGAGTTAAAATAAGCTACTTCAATATAAACTGGTTCTACTTCTTGGAGACTAATGCAAACATGGTGCGCCAAAATACACCAAGGGTTTTAGTTACTTCCTGAGTCATGAATGGCTTAGGGCCTTTAAATACAAAGTAAATGGAGAGTTAAAACTAAATATGGCTTTAGTGATCACCAATACAAAGAACACTAAATATAGCTAATGAAATGAAGAATCCATTCTTAACCCTAAAGAATAGCAAATATATCACCAGAGAAAACAACAAAAAACATGCTCCCAGATTGTTTTGTAGTCAGGCTAAATCCTGAGAATCATTGCCTGCATTCTTACATTTTAAATAGCTCTAGTAACAAAGTATGGAGCTTTATTTATTTACTTACTGTATCAAGTCAGCTCTGTCAAAGACATTAAAGTCTGAGCATAGTTTGCTAACTAGTATTAAATAAATAAATCAGATGAATAAAGCAAATCATAGGAAAAAGGTATGAAAAGTCTGTTCTGAAAACTTTGAGGGGCAAATTTTCATTTCTTCCCCTAAAATGAAGAATATCTAATAGTGTACCTGTTCTGATGTAATTTAAAAAGTAGTTTTCACAAAAGTGTAGTGTTATGTAAAGTTTTTCAGTTTTCTTCTGAATAGTTTCACAGTGAATGCAGGAAACAAAAATGGTCAATATTCATGAAAAGCATTCATATCTTTTAGTTCTGAAAATATTCTACTCATTTTTACTTATACACATATTTATATTCTGGTTTTGTACAGGAGACAATCTGTTTTGCAAATTCACATGCGCATTACTTTACAAATGCTAACTAATCTGAAAAAAATAGATATTTGTAGTCAATCAAGACTGAAAAAGAGAAAATAAATCTTAACTGTGGCCTTTGGGATTAATCCATTAATGTAGAATTCTGATATGCAAACTAGCTTTCAAAATTTTTTATACACTATTCAACAGTGGGAGAATATTTTCCTTTTTTATTTTATTCCTAATGTCACGATCACTTTATATTAACACAGCAAAGCTCATACATAAGCAATTATTATGGAAGAGTTAATACAGTCGTCATTGATACACAAACAAGCTTCAGTACTAACACAAACTATCATGGCTGTACACTGTGAAACTACCAGCTGTGTCTCTATATATTCTAGTCTACAATAAATATATGATAGGTCATTCTTCTTCCCCCACTAACGTGTTCTATATCACAGAATATTTACCAACTGTCTTGCACATAGGCAGCTATTGCCAGGTATCTAACTTGCCTCTCTGTAGGGATGCAGATTTGTACTTGAGCACTAGGAACAGATGATATGTTGTACATTGTCATGGCTTGTCAGAAGTTACTATATTTGTCATGCCCTGTTGCAGAAAGTAGTTCACACATTTTTATACATTATTAAAAGACTCCTGAAATACCCAGAGCTGTCTGAAAGGACAATCAAACTCACTCAGAGGACACTGATGTCTGAAATGGCAGAACACCAAACTCTAACTTAAATAAGAGAACATATTAAGCTGGAATAATCTATCCAATATACTTTCTTCTCTTCTCTGGGAAGAGAAGTTATTGAGAAACAGATTGCAGCACAGAGCATTCACTCTGCTGAACCAACGAATTAGAAATTTTCGTAGGATGAAGATGCAAATTCAAGTGTGAGCCAGCTGTATAGATAAGCACACTATGTTGAATGCTGTCTTGGGGTGACTTTGTGATGTGTATCCCCTATCGCCTGCTCTATTCCCAGACATGAATCCTGTGCCTCTCTGTGCCTCTATGTCTCAAACCAGGACAAATGCTCAAGTGTCATACAACCTCTCAGAGGGATGTTTATATCTGTCATTATAACATTACCAACTCTAATGAAGGTATTCACCTGAACCACAGAGATGGAAGCAGCTCCTTTCCAGTTCTGCTGTTCCTGATGTGGCTAAACACAGATTTTTGTAATTGTTAAACATGAAACTGTCTTCTGCAATGCTCTGGAGTGTCTCTGAATAAGACACTGAGCATAAACACAGCTATTGGTGCAACTCAGCATACCTAGAATTTCAAAACTATGCCAAGTTAAAAAACAAACCATACAACAGCATCTGTTCTTGATTCAAAAGAGCTGAGCTAAAGTAAAAATATTTTCATCTATATTAAACCTGTTCTCATAAATTTACATCAGATTATGACATTTGAAAAGCTTAATTTGAAAGCCCTTCAGTGAATTTCTTCATATAATCATGTTTCTGACCTGCTCTGTAGAGTTCTCACCTTACAGCATAAAGCTGGAATTATGCTGTCACTCACTGGTTTTACACCAGAGGAGTCAATTTTTCATTTGTTAATGTAATCTGACAGTCTGACAAAAACATTGGAAAAGGCATGGTGTGTATTCAGCTCTTGAGAGAATCAGAACTGGTGGAAAAACAGATTCTGTGCATATTTGTCCACATGGGAAACTCATTTCCAAGCAACACACTGCAGGCCTGTGTCATTCATAATCACTGGAATTTCTTTAACTGACTTCTCATGGCGCCATATCAAGCCCAGGAATGTACCTGTAGATCACCTTATGCTATATGTATAGCTGCCCCCTGAATAAGGCATAATTTTCAGCTGTGGCCAAAGAGGTTCCCCTCCTGTTTCCAAAAGGAAAACAAGTGCATTAATGCACTCCTAAAGGGCTGTCCTCCGGCCATCAACAGAGGCTTGTATTCAGACTTAGTTTAATCTCATTTACACGACTTCACCATAAGGGCAGATTACCAACTATACAGGGTTTTATTTAGATACAGTACTCTCAAGTATATTATCTCTTTTGAAAAGTGACTATGAAAAGGCCAGAGCAATTAAGTTACTATGTGCTCCCTGTCTGTGTTAGATTAAAAAAAAAAAAAAAAATTCTACAGCAACATTCAGTTGTTCTAATGGAGATTTAATAAGGATCAGGGTCTCTATCCATAGAAAGAAATGAGGAAACATGGGTTGACAAGTGTGCAATTACCATCTTTTGACTTTTCCTGTATCTTTGCAAAGTTTTCCTTAAAGGCAGTGTTTTTCAGTGTTACCAAACTTCTACTAGGTTAGATCAAACAATAAGAACACACAAACTCTATACGTATTAAAGCTAATGGCAGGTATCTCAAAGGTAGTTTCACTGCCTTAAATCTGGTAAGGTGATACTCAGATTTTTTATATCATTTCAGTCTATACTGAACCTCATTCTGGTTTTCCAGCTGAACCATCTTCAATAATTTTATAAGGATCTTGGCCCAGCTGTAGCAAACAAGCACACAAAATTCAGTTATATGTTTCTCTCTTCTCGTATTTTGATATGTAATGCAATTGTGTATATAGTACGTGCAGTTAGAAAGACAACAGTGTTTTTTAAAAGGAATAAGCAGCACAGTAAAAAATAAACAAGAGAAGTTCATATTAATATCAAGTTTGTATTTTACCTAGGAGATAATTCTTTACCTGGAACTTTTGGATAAAAACAATTTAAACATTTGAATGACCTGACTCTCATACATAGAAAGAATAAATAAAGAGGAGAAAAGATTAAAAAAAAGAGTAGAGAATATAGAGTGCAAGACTAAAACAGTAATTTCAATGACAGAAGACACTATTAAACTGCAGAAAAGTCAGAAGAATTTTCATGTACAGTTCAAAGATTAACAAAATCTCTTTACTCAAATACAAGAGTATTCCAAAACCTAACACTTTTAAAAATGCTGTTAATAAAAAAAATAAAATAAAAAATCCTGAATCCTTTCGTTTTTATGAATATTTACGTCTATCTTCATTCCAGAAGACCCTTTTTATCTCATATTTTGGAAAGAAAATAAATCTTGTTGAATGACTTTCACAGGTATTTTTTGTCAAAAAGATTGTATGAAATGAAAAGATTTTGGAGAGGAGTGTTGAAGATTTTTCTGAAGTTAATCTAATTTCACTTACTAGAAGAATTTTTTTTTTTTTGAAAGAGTGAAATTTAGCGACAAAAACCCAGATCTTTCTTGGAAAGAAAAGAATAATGACTAAGCGTGTTGGCTTAATCATGAATACAGAAATTCCTGGTTATAATTTGTACTGAGTTTCTTACTCAGAAGCATTAAATACGTTATTGTTAGTCGTTTAGGAAGGCAAAGGATGTGAAATTGGTAATCTACAGCAGTCATTCTTCAAATTTTATAGGAAAAGGGACAACAATAAGTCAATAGCCATGGAGTACCTACAGTGGGACATCCTGTCCCTACTTTTCCAGTCTGCATGTATTGGCTGTCACAAGCACTGGCTTCCTTTTAAAAAGTCTATGACTTTTGATGGATTTTAAACCTGTAAAGTGATCATTTTGTACCCAAGAAAGTGCAGTGTTACAAAAATTTTCTATTTGAAGGAGGATTTATATATAAAAGGTTCTTCTATTGGATATATATAGATTCAGAGCATATAAAAAGAAGGTGTTCTGGCAGTTGGGTGAAAGCAAGTAGGTTAAAAAAATCAAATTTGGTATAAATTCCTGTAAGTTCTCAATTGCAGAGCACAGTAGCAGCATATAAACTGTGCAAGAAGCATGTGAAATTTAGGTAATATTTAAGTCAGTGTTTTTCAACTATAGAATGATTCATAGCTTTTCTGAAACACTGCTGTTACCCTATTGCCACATCTTAAACTGTAACAAATATTTTAGTCATCTCATGCCTTATACCCTGGAGGAGCTATATTTTATGGAATTTAATGAAAAAAAATTTAAATCACCCTGTTTTCTTGCATCACAAAATTCCATATGGACTAGCTTTTTTAGTGTTGTTTCATAAGCTGCAACAGTCATCAGTTAGAAAAATAAAACCCCAAATATTTCATAAAGGAATGAGAATACAGCATTTATAAACAGGAAGATGAAAACAGATGACTGTTTGGGCTCTGAGCAAATAACATTCATAGTATTAAGCTGCTTGATGCTCACAGCATTTTAGAAAATTACAATAATTATGATCTAATGTAAAGGTACTTTTGTTGTTTGTGAAAGGAATAATCTCCAGGTAGCACTGATACAGCAAATTAAGTGGTGGGTCACAGAAAACTGAGCATAGGCTGGAGGATGACAATCTTTCACGCAGAGTAAGATCAGACCAAAGGAAACACAATTTTCTAAATACCCGAGTAAATATTTAAGCATCTAAAAGATACCACAAAAAGAAGTATTTAAACTAAAAGAAAATGGTACATTAATAAATTTCTAACAAACAAGGATATTAAGCTAACACAAAATAATTGTAGACTAATATGGGAATAAATGCAGAAACTATCACCAGGAAGCTAAAGTTTTAAGTTTGAAGGAGTTTCTACTAAGTGTTTGGTAGTTACAAATTTTAATTAAAGTACATCTGCAGAATCATAAATGATCATAAGACAAAACAGAATGTTTCTGCTGTTCCCCCACAAAAATTGTTAATGTATATATTTATAAAACCCATTATTTTTAAAAGTTTTATAATTAAGCATTTTGATTTTTATCCTACATTGCCTAGAGGGATTTACTGAAAAGTCATAGAAAAGAATCCCCCCTTGTCTATTCCCTTTTTGAGAAGCCAATGAGGTAAAATAGTTGAGTTGATAAAGTCTGATTTACTTCAAGGTGATGTGTCTTTGTCAGGAACATATTAAACCTCTTTACCATTTGCAGTATGCTGAAGCACTCTTGAGTCATGTCTATTAATTCATAAATTTGTTATAATGAAAGTAAAACTGTCTGAACAAATGAAAATCATTTAATGGGAGATCAAAATAGCATCAAGATAACTTAAGAAAACACGTTTAACAGCAATAAATCGTTTTTAAAAAGTGTCCTATAATTAAATAGTGACTGCTTTTAGAAACACATTACTTTTAACCTGCCAAAGGTTAAAAAATTATGTGAAAGCAATTTAAAAAAAAAAGTATATGGATTAGTTATTGTATCATTAAGCAAAGCTACATTCTATTCCAGTCTGTAAACCTGATTTTAGTTTGGATAAAAGACACAACTTGGGTAAAAGACCCAAGATAGAAAATGGAGAAAATAATTTACATTTGACAGAGTTTATGTGAATTAATCCTCCCTCTGTGTATACACATAAATGAGAGAAGAAAATTGAGAAAAATATATTCGTTTAACAAGATATTGATTGTTCTACATAAGGTATTTCAAGGAGAGAATAGTTATCCCCTCCTGATAATGTGTTTGTTATTTCTTTGCAGCTTTCCAGGTCTACAGGCACTCATCACTGACATTTCTGAGATTAGCAGCAAATATTTTTCATATTAAAAATTCAGTTTGATTCTCACAAGGCAATATTTGTGGAATCTGGGAGTTGTAACAAAATATTTCCAAGACCAAATCCAGAAAATTAGAAACAAAAAGACTATACAAAATCATCCTTTCTACCAAGATGCAGGAGGTATTCATGCTGGATCTGGTCACAGGTGTTAAAGGGAAAAAAGGTGATAAAGTTATCAACTAATTGTGACTTCTCCAAAAAAACCCCATGGCTGAGTTTTTGTTGTTTCTTTATCATTTGTCATGATGCTTTGTTTAACCACCCTGGAATCATTCTTGACCAAATACTTAATATTATGTCACTAGACAAAATTTTGCTGTTCTGTTTCATACATAATAAAATAGAAATGTTAACAGGGACAGTGACTAAAGATAAGGTGATAAATCTTATGATCATTTCAGGGAAAATACCTCTTACTGGAGGCAAACACAAAAAGTAAGTGGAGATGGCAAATATTAAATTGATTAAAACTGTAAGAGTTGTTTGTAAAATCCAAGATTGAGTCCTTTACCCAGTCCTTTTGGATTGAATAAAAAACTCAAAATTAAATAATTATTAACTTTAATAGCCTTTTTTTTTTTTTAATGAGACTATATAAAATTTAAATATTTCAAAAGAGTGATATATTTATAGAAAAAGAACATCAAACAACCACTGAGGTAGATTTCATGGTACGTTATTTAAGTAATGGAAAATCAGGTGACATTGACAAGATTTGAGTTCTGGCTAAGCCTGATTCATAATTTAGCAAGTACAGCAGCTGAGCAACTGGCTAATATTTTTATTCTATTTTTCAGGTTTTCAATATTTTCACCTGATTACACTGATGCATTCTTAACAAAGTGATCAGTCATTGACTCCTAGCACACCATGTGAATGAAAATTAAAGTGGTCAGTAGAGCAGTTTCCAAATTGCTTTTAAAGACCACACTATTAGGTCTGTTACTTAGAGCCAAGATTTGTTTTGATAAGGAATCATCCATCCATGCCTTTGAAAAAAAAAAGAAAGAAAAAGGCAAAGCTAGATGTTCCCTTTGAAAAGTGTGTCATTGGTTACTAGCTTCACTTGAAGTTTTCTTGCAGGATTTTTTGTTTCTTTGTTTTTCTTTAGTTTATTTCAGGTTTATTTACAGACTTATTTCTATAATTTTCTGTTCTGTATACTCATCAACTTAATCTAGGGTCTTTTTCTTTGGTGCAATATCTGCATGTAGTTTTCAGGGTTCCAAAGAAGGTAGTGGTACCAAAAAACAGCAGAGTGGTTCCCATGCTTAAGATACAAATATATGATCTGCCATGCTGTGATAAATCTAAGGTAAATCTGCAAGAGTAGGTAGTGGTGAGCTGGTTTTGGCTGGGATACAATACATTTTCTTGGAAGTAGCTCTTGGGTGTGTGTTTTGGACAGTGTTGGAAACAGTGCTGATAACAGAGGGATGCTTTAGCAATTGCTAGCCAGTGTTTACACAGAGACAAGGCCATTTCTGCTTCTCACCCCAGCCCACCAGCACAGGCTGGGGATGCACAATGAGTTTGGGGGGCGACACAACTGAGACACGTGGCCCCAACTGTTCAGAGGGACATCCCACACCATGCGGCCACAAGCTTAGCAGATAAAGCTGGGGGAAGAAGGAGGAAGGAGGCGACATTCAGAGTGGTGGTGTCTGTCTTCCTAAGTCACCATTTCACGTGATTTTTATTTTAACCTACAAGTTTTCTCACTTTTACCCTTCTGATTGTCTCCCCAGTCCCAGCGGGGAAGGGGGAGTGAACAGCTCTGTAAGAATTAGTTGTTGACTGCAGTCAAACCACAACAGATGGTTATCAGTACCCAGTGATTTGTATCTGGACTTGACTCCTACCGTTTTGTTCAACTTTGGTAAAAGGCAAACAGTAATTGTTCTTACTATCTTCTTAAGAAAAAAGAGATAGGAAGGTATCCAAGAAAAAAGTGTAGGCATTGTGATGTTCAGGTCTACAATTCCTTCCATCAATATTCTAATTTGTCATAGAATTGTAAAATATCTTATCCTTTTCTTACTGAAAGAAAGCAAAGGAATATCATTATTCACAGTAATGGGCATAAATAAGCTTGCTAAAGTGAAAGAGGAAAGCCTGTTTCTGAAATTCTGCTTTCACCATTCACTTAAATAAGCTAAATTTCCCTTGTTTCTGGTCTTCATCAAAGAATAGGTCTTCATTATAGTGTAATGGAGCAAGTGTGCACATCCATTTTCTTAAATGTGAAAGATAGTTTGAGGCTGTTTTCCTTGTTAGTCATCTTCTGAGAAGTCATAAGTGAGGATGTGAATATCAGTCTAAATTTGTTACAGTATGAATTTGAACTGTAATGGTTTAAGCTCTCATAAATAGAATTCAAGAGAAATTATTTCCTGATGCTCCAGCATCCTATGTGAGCTTTTCAACTGCTGCTGAAGTAAAATTTATTTAAGGATGCACTAGAACAGACTGGGATCTTTCACGCTGTCACTTACAAAATCTGAGATGGCAGGTTGTAATTAATAGATAAAGCCAAAGAAGAAATGACTTCTGAACATCTCCCTGCTGAACTGATTCACCTTTACTAAGTGATAATACGATCAAGGGTGAAAAGTTCTGGTACAAGACAGAACGCACATAAATGTTTCCCAAGCCACGAGAAACAAATGATTAACATAGATGAGTCACAAATATGACTGCAAGAATGGCAGGACAGCCTGAGACAGGGGTCAAGGGAAAGGGGGGAAGACCTCAATGGTATAAACAAGGTACTGCTCCAGCCTGATCCACTGCAAAGAGCTTGCCTTAAGTAGAAGCTTAATGCAATAAAATTTGAGTTTTCATAACCATAAAAACCATGCTATGGTTTTAGTAACCATAGTAACAATATCCAAAAGCACATAAAACCTGAAAAATTTAATTCTAGCATTTGTTTGCAAATTAACTGAACTTGCATGAACCTGTTTGGAGTCTGATTGAACATAATGTTATTCTGGTTGAGATGCAAGTTTCATGATAGGTGAACTTTGAATAGCAAGCTTCCTAGTGGCAGATACTGAAAAAGATAAAAAGGGCTATTTTTATGTGCAAATAGACTTTGGGCTATGAAGCAGAGAAAACAGAACAGGCAGAATAAGTCCAGTTCATTAATTCAATGCCTTTATTGCCCACTGGATTATATGGCTTTCACCTTTGAAAATATCTTCTAGAATCATTCTAGCCCTGCAATATCTATGGATTTCTGGGAACAGATGGTTATCCTGAGACCTGTGCCCCAAATATTCATTTTGCATTTACAGAGTGAGCCACATTCATCAGACTGACAGCCTCATAGAAACTATCTACTTGTCTTTGGTTTGATTTTTATTCTGTTTATTTGTTTATGTTTAGTTACTGCGTTTTTGGTTTGTTTTTGTGTTTGTGGGGGTTTTTTGTTTATTTGTTTGGGGTTTTTTGTTGGTGTTTTTTGTTTGTTTGTTTGTTTGTTTGTAGTGTTTCTATCCACTTTTTTACTTATTTTTTTAGTACAATAATGAAACAAGCATCATCAGATAATTTAAAAAATATCGTGGAAAGCTCTACCTGAATTTGCCACATTTTCCATAAATATACTTAGATGCATGAGAAGGTAATCTGATTTTGGAGTTTAACACATGAGAAAGATGAGACAAATGTAAGTAAGATACGCTTCCTTCAAAGGAAGCAACTAGATAAAGCAGACATAGTGTTCTTCTAATCCTGGAAGGGATCATATGCATTCTTATCTGAGATCGTGCTGACTGCCAATGACTTTAGCACACAACTCCTTGTGGCAGAAAAGCAAGTTTGCCATTTCTCCGTATCCTGCTTCAAGGATAAGTTTTACTTTTTTAAAGTTTTCTTTCTTTCTGTCTTGAATCACATTCAATCTTTTAGTTTGCTCTGTATTTATATCTATATCTACATGTCGGTATAGCTATATAGATATATATCTCTATATATCTACATAGTTATATAATACTTATATGTATTATTATATACATAATATATACTATATATTTACATACACAATACTGTATATTCATTTTTAAAAGATAATTACTGTAAGGGAAATAAAAAATACTTAAAAGCTCAATACAAAGCAGCATTTAGTAAACATTTCAGTGATAGAGCACAAAAATCATGGAAAGTATTTGCAAAGAAAGTGAAGAAAAGAGATTTTTCTACCATTTGTAAGTTTGGAATTAATCCTTAATATAGTGTCAATGCTGTGAGATCTTTTTAGCTTCTCCTAAAAAGGGGTCCTCCTCTAGTATGGAAACAGGAGAATTTAGAAATACAGGATACTTAATATCGATTTAAAAAAATCACTAAACCTCGCTTCTTGATAATTACCCAGGGAAGAAAGTAGAAGCAACAAGAAAAGGAAAGTACAGTGATCCCCATTCTATGCATATCTTTACTAGTATTCACAAAAGTTAAAAAAAAAAGGAGGGGAGGGGAGGAGAAAAAAACAACACAGTACTAAGAATACCTCTTGTCAACTTCTCTGCCATAACTATCACATTTATGTAAACCATGACCAGCAACAAATTTTAACCCATTCGGAGAATGCAGGAACACTTATATGATGATTTTGAATTGTGGCTTTACAAAAGACGATGGGAGTTTCTCTCGATTTCCAGGCAGTCTGGGTTCATAAGGCCACAAAAACATTGGTAGAAAAAGACCCCCGGAGATCACTGGGTTGAGCCTTTTTCCTGAAATGGGACTGTTTGACCATATATCTTACAGTGTGCTAGAGGGGTAAAGTGCAGTCAGAAAAAGGTATGAGCAATTTCATTAGTATGCATGAATGTGTAAATTTTAGACACACATACTGTTTAGAAATTATCAGCATGCTACTGGTAGGAATTAGCAGATTACCATCTGAAACTTCCTGATTCATTTTACGGTCTTCTTTCATAATTTTAAAAATTTCTTGTTTTACTCTTTTTTGGAATAAAAAAGCCGAACAAAACTATTTCTGATGGTCATTTCCTGTAACTGAAATGTAAGTGAATTATTTCCATTGATGATTGCTACTGGCAAACAAATATTTGGAAGCAGTTTTTTCAAAAGAACTTTAACATTTCCCAACACCGAAAATCTGTCACAGTTCCAAAGTTGCTAAATTAAGAGAATTAATTAAAAAATAATTTTAATGGAAAATTATTCTATAAAAAGGGATTGAAACAAACATGAAAAAACCACTAATGATAGTTATTATTATCTTTGTGAATTGCACTCAAGTTTAGCTCAAAGATTTAGCTTTCATTCATAATCTATTGTTTTAAGTTGTATATCAAGAGAGCCTTAGACTCTTTATTCTTGTCCATTTTCTCTCTTTCATCATGTGCATTTGTTTGCATAATATAGAAGAGCAGCAGGGCAGAGTAATTACGGCAATCAGTCTCTGAACACATTAATCTGCTCTAAACTGCAGGGAGTAAATGATGCAGAAAGAAATCCAGCAGAGAAATATTTCTTTTGTTTGTGGCAAGTCTCATACCAGGTTTAAATCATGCAAGGGCAACTTGTAATTTATTTCATGGTTGCCTAGGCATCAGCAATTAAAATACCTGGTAAAAAATGTTTGATTTGAAGAGGCTTATAAAGTCTCTAGTTTATGTAAGCTAATGAACATGCTATTGTAAACAATAACAAATACTCTTCTTTATTTACTCACATGGAGAATAATTCTTGCTAATAACTATACTCTTCCAATAGACTATAGCTAAAAGTTTCCAGTAGCAAGTAAGATTTTTATTTCTTCTCTCCTTTCATTCCTTTAATTCTTGCTCTTATTTTGAGTCTTACTATCATTTCTTTTAGGTACTCCCCATAAAAAATTTCAAGTCATCCAGGGCAAAGCTAAATTCATTTGGGAAAAAAAAATAACTAAAACCCACCCACATAGAGAAGAAATAATGAACCACTGTCAAATCTAATTGATGGAATTTCACTGAGTTTTCTGTGAAAAGAATGTGTGGGGAGTTTTGTTTGTTTGTTTTTTTCTTCTCCTTATTTTATTTATTTGAATTTATTTTCATTAAGCCTGCAAAAAAAGAGACTGCGGAAGGAGGAAAAATGTTTTATATCAGAGTTAAAGATATAAAAAGTTCCATGAAATTTTTCATTTCATACCAAACCAAATGCCTTTGCAATCTCCCTAGCTCTCTCATTCAATAACAAAGAAACAGCAACATTTTGTGCAATGTTTAACTCTCTGTATTCTTAAAATATCTTCCCTGTCTTTAGATTTTCAGTGAAAAGGTCACTGTAAGTGATTTTGTTTTCTTAATTTTTCTAGAAAAAGGACAACATGTTGTCTTTAGCTATTCAAGTCATAACCCAAAGGAGCATTGGGTACAGGATTTTGGTGAGTCAGTGCTGATATTCTGAGCATGGATTGAAAAAGGACATATTTTGTGTCTAACCTGGGAGAAAGCAACACTCCCTTCTTCCATCATTGAGGCAAATAACCATGTTTCTAAAAAAGAATTAGACCACTGAGTGAAAAAATATAGTAGAGTAAAAGAACATCTATATTAATATTGCTTTATTGTCCTTTGAAAGTGTCTTGTGTTTTCTAGCTATTTCTGAAATCTGAAAATACTCACACTGAGTTAGTTTTACATACAACTCGTGTATAGACTTATATGACTTCTATTAAGTGATTCATAATAAGTAGATTAAAGAAGGTTGAGGGCTGTGTATTCTCTCCAAATAAATCTGAAATTTCATGCTTACTTTATTTTAATTCATGTTTTATTAGGGATTTTTTTCTGACTGTTAAGGACTTATGTAAAGTATTGTCACGTTTATCGTTGTTTTGGAACAATCAAATGACTTCACCCTCCCTCCCAAAGTAAATTGAAACAAACAGAATAGGCAACATGCTGTTTGGCAGATGAGAAGCTTGACGTGACCCGGCAATGCGCACTTGCAGACCGGAAAGCCAACCGTATCCTAAGGTGCATGAAAAGGAGTGTGACCAGTGGGTTGAGGGAGTTAATTCTGCCCCTCCACTTTGATGAGACCCACCTGGAGTACTGCATTCAGCTTTTGGTGCCCCAACATAAGAAGACCATGAGTGAGTCCAGAGAAGGGCCACGATGATCAAAGGAGTGCCTTTCCCCTGCAGACAGGCAGAGTGGGTCTTCTTCTACCTGGAGAAGAGAAGGTTCCAGGGAGACTTTATAGCAGCCTACTACATAAAGAGGGGCTGCAAGAAGTCTGGAGAGGAGCTTTTTACAAGAGCATGTAGTGGTAGCACAAGCATTAATGGCTTTAAAATGAAAGAGGACAGGTTTAGATAAGATGTTTGTCCTGGTTTCAGCCAGGACAAAGTTAATTTTTTTTCAGTAGATGAAGGGATGTGCCTATGAGCATGTCTAAGAGGTTATTTGAAACCATGTTTTGTCATTGCTGGGGTGGGGGGAAAGGACTTTCTCTGGCTTCCAAGAAGGGTGTCGTTTTCTAGTGGAGCAAGCATAGCAGACAGAGCAGTGGGTTGCTACTGGCTGGGGTCACGCCACATCATGTCAGGCTCAGTGAGCATTTTGTATGTAAAATCAGTCTTTGTACATTCTTGTTATTAATATTTTTGCTCTCACTGTTTGTTTTCTTATCTCTTTGCTGTTTCCAGTAAATTGCTCTTGTCTCAATCCATGATTTTCACCTTTTGTGTCTCCAATTCTCAACTCCATCCCTGGAGCAGGAAGACAGAGGGAAGGCAGGGGGAACATGTGATCAGTGTCTGGTTTGGGAGAGTGTCAGTGAGGGCACTGAACTGGGGAGTTCCATTCCTAAACCATGATAGCTGTAATTGGCTCTGTGTTGTGGCACCAAGGGTTGAGAAAAAAAAAAGATCTGCCCAGAGCAGGTTGGAAACACATTTGATCTAAGCATTTGTTATTAGATTCAGAGCATCTAGTTTCAATGTTGGTCGGTCTGTTCATGTGGGTGTGGAACCTAACCCCCTATATGTTTCTGCATGTGCACTATGTGCCCTTCATGGTGCTCTTTTTCAGGGCTCTTTTCAGGGAGAGGGATCAGGATTGCTTTGTTGATGTACTGGAGGATATAATTTTATGGCATGATAACATAAAGGGCAGTTAGGGTCATCTGGAATGTCTGTTCAGTGTTGCTCTCCTGCCCTGGCCTTGAGTGCTATCTCTGGGAATTCAGTAATGATTGTACCCAGCCTGTGCAGGAAATAGGGGAGGATGATTTTCCTAAACCTTTCACCTCCTTTTCCTCTTTCAGGCCTGTTACAACAGTGTTTGAGATTTCTGAATTGCCTTTGGATGTTAAGGAAAACATGTTCTTGTCTTTAAGTCTGCCAGGTCTCCTCAGTGCAGTCTACATCATGTTTAGAATCAAGAAAGAGATTTCTAGGGAGACTTCAGAGATCTCCCCTAAGGGTGAATAGTCATGAGTGGCATGGAATGTGAAAACGTGGGCAAATTTTGGGTGGACTTCCTTCCCACAGTGTTTTGGAAGTTCACCCCTGAACAACTACAGAACCCTGTTAAAGTGATAAAATATGTGAAGAAAAAATGCTGTGGCGGTTCCAGAGAGGTGTGAACTTGAGCAACATGCTGGGCCCTGGCTACTATTTATCAGACACTGCTCCTTACTAGGCAGGGCCCTCAGGGGACGGAAAGGAAAGAAGAAGAAGAAATCCTTTGAAGAGCAGCTGAGGGAGTTGTTTAGCCTGGAGGAAAGAAAGCTCAGGGGTGACCTTCTCCCTTTACAACTACCTGAAAAGTGGTTGTAGCCAGGTGGGGCTTGGCCTCTTCTCCCAGGCAACCAGCAACAGGATAAGAGGACATAGTCTCAAGCTGTGTGAGGGTAGTGTATTTTTACTTATGTGCATAAGTATGTAAGTATTTTACTTATGTGCAACTCAGGTTAGATATTAGGAAGAAATTCTTCACAGAAAGGGTGATTAAAAATTGGAATGGACTGCTCAGGGAGGTGGTGGAGTCACAGTCCCTGGAGGTGTTTATGAAGACTGGTTCTGGCACTTAGTGCTGTGTTCTAGTTGACATGGTAGTGTTCAAATGTTGGACTCGATTTCAGAGATCTGGAAATCTTAAACAAAAGTGGGATCTTAATCAAACTGTATAACAATGTTTAAATGTTAACCTGTGCCAGACTATGGCCTTAAGATCAGGAATGTTACATCATTTTATCCTGAAAGTAGTAAAAGGCTGTTAACTGAACAAAAATAATTGAATCTCAAGCACAAACATTTCAAGAGTGCATTAAACCATCTGTTTGCCATCTCTGAGGAGGTATTAAATAAGATTCTACGTTTCCCACACAGAGCAGCTGCTGGCAATAACCAAACATACCACAGTGTTTTACTTCTTTTTGGATGGTTTGGGAAATAGCATCACAAGCTTAAAACATACTTGCTAAAATATTAAGAACTGAACATGTTGTGAAAACTGACCTTTTACAATTTACCTGAGAGGAACTTAAATATTTTCAGTAATTATATAGGGAAATAGAATGTTTATAAATATCTATAGATATTTTTTCTCATAGAACTAAAATAATAATAATAATAATAATAATAAAGACCATTAATTCATATTTTACTTGTATAACCCATAGTTATACTCCTGCAGTTTTGCAGAGTTCTACTAAGTGTTGAAAATCAGTGTTCAGATTTTTGACTCTGCAGAAATGTACAAAGTTTAAAATTGGGATCTATGAAAGGACAAGTAGCACTCTGAAGCCTATGTCTCCTTTTATGAAGTATTTTCATTGGAAGCTGAATATATCTTGTAGTAATGGCTTGCTATTCTCATCACTTTTGGATTCTTACTTTCTACCAGGAGGACAGATTGGATGGATTTCTCTCTTTGTTTTTCCTATCCTGGTTCCATGGGATAGAGTTAATTTTTTCCTAGTTGCTGGTACAATGCTGGATTTAGGATGAGAATAATGCTGATAACACACTAATGGTTTAGTTGTTGCTGAGTGAGTGATACTTACCTTAAGTCAGGGACTTTTTAGTGTCTCATGCTCTGCTGGTGCAGAGCTGCACAAGAAGCCAGGAAGGGCCCAAGCCGGGACAGGTGACCCAAACTGACCAAAAGGATATTCCATATCATAGAATGCCATGCTCAGTATATTAACTGGGGGTAGTTGTTCAGAAGGGACTGATTGCTGCTCAGGAGCGAGCCGGACATCAGTCAGCATGGTGAGCAATTGATTTGGGCATAACTTGTCTGTCTTGGCTTTTTTTCCTCTCCCTTTTTGTTGTCTCCCTTTTCACTACTATTATAATTATTGTTATTTTTTATTATTGTTTATTATTGGTATTGATATTGTTATTGTTTGTTATTGCTATGGTTATCATTATTTTATTATTTTACTTCATTTCAATTACTAAACTATTCTTATCTCAACCCATGGGTTTTACCCTTTTTTGATTCTCCTCCTAATCCTGTGGCAGGGTGGTGAGCAAGTAGCTGTGTGGTATTTAAGCGCTGGCTGAGGTTAAACCATGATAACCCCCTGAAAAAAAAAAGCAAGATGGACCTGTGTAAAGCTACAAAAAGCAATTACAACTTGAAAGGAAATGTCAGAATCAATTAGCAGTTGAAAAAAGTGAACAGAGCTCTGGCTTATAAAGAAGGAAAGGATCTCAGAGAAGTGGCCTTTGCAATCTTTGAGAAAAAAAGAAAAATGAAAGCTGAGTTCTAAAGATTTTAAATGTGTATATGCTGGCAACACAGTGACCTTTAGAGTGGACTTTACAGGTATAAGTTTTAAGGTATTGCACTTACAGCTTTTCACTCTATAGGAGATTCCTATTCACATTTTGAAAAATGGGAATGTAGTCTCTCACAGGCAAATTAAATATAGCTTGCAATAAAATGGCCACTGGAAACTGGACTAGCCAGGGAAGAATTACAATTTCCATCCTATTTCACAAAAGAACAGACAGAGAAAAGTATTTCAGCTGCAAATCAAAGAACAAAGATTTCTACTACTTTGTGCTTTCAGTCATAAGAAGCTGCCCACAACATTATATTCTTCAAGTTCAGATACACTAGAGGTTTTATTCTTTGTTGTTCTTTGTTGGCTTTTCCCCATAAGTAAAAATTCACTAAAGCACACAATGCCTTTGTATTTTCTAACACCTTTTAGAAGAAATAATTCTAATGTTTACAGTAACTATAATACATCATCATAAATGCAAAAAGCAAACTAAAAGAACCAAATAAAGCAGGGGCATTTTCTGTTTAGAATCATGATTTCCTTGCATAACTGGGAGAACACATGGAGTATTTTAATCCATAGTTGAGCTAAGTGAAACTAGCTTGTTGTGGCTGAAAGCAGCTATTTATCTATGCCTAATGGAACAGGAATCAGGTTTAGAGAGAAATGGCCTAAAAAAATATTTCACAGGGATTGGAAAGAATGCTAAGCCCTTCAGACAAGTTTGCTGTAGTGTATTTCATTATTCCCACCATTTAAATATTTTGGGAGTAAAGGGAGTCTTCTACTGCCTAGTGGAAGACTAGGCAGTACTATGTCTTTGTTTCTTTCTTTAACCAGCAAAAACAATTGCAGAAAAAAAGCCAGTCACCCTAATACAGATGCACATATAATCTCTGATATTAAAAGCTGCTAATAATAACAGGGGTCCTAAATAAGAATGCCTGTTGAGATTTTTGCTCCTTTCTAGAATACAAATCAAATGCCACAACAACTTACTAATTAAGACTAGCTATTTGTATCTACTGATCTGTACTGCAGTGTTCATGTTTGTATTTGCAGCAGAGTTTAATAGGAACCTTTACATTTTAAAGATATTAATTTTTGCATTTATGACCCTATTTCAGGACTGAAGAGTGCTTGAAAATAATATTCAAAGCAGAGGTTGTGTCAGACTAAGTGACATTTGTGATTACTGCATCTGCTACACTTTCAACTTCAGTTCCAAAAATTCACTGGTAATTCACCTGTTTTCTATGAGAAAGATACTGCAGTGCCATAAAACACCTTGATCTAATAAGTTTTCATTTCCATATGCATCTGCCTTTACAAAACAGGCTCAAATTTCAGCTTTGCTGGGTGCAAATGGCTGAGAGAGGATTTTAAAAAGGAGTGGGGTTAATGGATTTAAGGAATATTGGCTTTATCCTCAAACTGCTTTCGGATCTGGATAAATGACGGAGTTATTCTGGTACTCCGGGCACCAGGCTGCAGTGATCAGCAGAACTGAGATGGTTTATCCTCCTGCTGTACAAGAGGAAAAGCCAGGCTGGCTGCTGCCAAGGAAAGACATTTATGTGTGTGGACCGAACGAAAAACAGCAACAGCAAATTGTGTTTTCCAGGGCTCCTCTTCTGGTAATCTCTTTTGATATTTTTACTGCTGAGAAACTTGAAACAGCTGTACAAGTCTTGAGTTCTCCCTGCTAAACCAGGACCTGAAAATGATGTTGTAGAGATGGTAAAGACAGATTATTGCTTTATTTCTGCTACAGGATTCATCACATTCTTCTGAATGTCACATGTCATTTTTATGGCATGCATTTATTTTACATTTACGCAGTGCAGAGTTGTTAAACTAGCAACATTTTACTTCCTTATGACCATCACAATAACCAGTCTCATGTAAATTCACATAACAGATGAAAATAAAGCAAAAGCCAGTGTTCTAGCCTGCAGTCCAACTCACTGAATTGCTTAAACTTAGACATAAAATTTATTAGATTTAGTGAGCAGATCCCATTTTTGGCAAGTAATCACAAAGGCTCGGTGCCAGTTCGTTATTTCTATCATTCAATCATAAAAACTGATATATGCTATTAATATGCTATTCACAGATACTGAATGCCAGAAATAATCCTGGTGTTAAATCAGACTTCTTGCATTATTCATGATGTTCTCTGTAATATTATTTTTGCAACTCAGAGAGAAACAAGCAGTATTGGTACTTTGGGAAATAAGTCACTCAAAACTTTATTTGTCTTTCATGGCCATCTGAAGAAATTGAAAGCTTTGATTTAATTAAAGGCACATATCTATGTTACTGCAATGTTGAGGCTAAATTTCATGTCAAGAAATCAATTAAAATGGCCAAAAAATTATGCCAAAGCCGTCTGTTTAAGATCTTCCTTTAAGGTTTCTGATCCTTAAAGCACAGTTAACAAATATATGCCATGAAGCAAATATATTTTGTAGAATATGTTTTCAAAATGGCAGATTTTAAGCAATTCAAATGTCATCTGACTCAGTGGTATTCGCTTGGGTAATATGATTAAAAATCTGCTGTTGACAACAAAGAAGGGAGCAACAGGGCTGGCATGAAATCTAATCTTTGACTCTTCAGTCAAAATGATTGTGTAACACCAGTGATTTCTACTTAAATCTAGTGTTATTTTTTATATTACCCTGGCCAGCAGAACCACACTGTGTCTGTTGCTATGTCCCGTAACTTGAATTTTGTCTTCACAAAAGACCATATTTCTAAAACAGAGGTGGGAAAAATCATTAGGTTTCTCAGTGAGACTGCTAATTTAGTATTTAAGACCTGTATTGTTACTACTAGTAATATTTTTAAGGAAAGCATTTTTTATCCTTACAGTTTTTTGGTTTACTTCATTGTTAGTGCTATCAAAATCAATTTATATGTATCACTCACTGTACATGCCTGAGAAGACTGTGTTTTAGAATCTAATTATTTTTAACTCAAAGCATCAAAGAGGTTTCATTTTGGAAAATATTATTATTTGTTTGTCTTTTCCTCCAGAAAGGCTGCATTCATTAAGCAGGGAAAAACATTAATAACTGAAAGGCATTGGTGCAGAAAAGTGAAAAAAGGGTTTCTTGAAAGGAGTTCTCGTGCTCTGAAAAAGCTTCCTGTTTCATTTTTTTCCCCTCCCTCCTGTTTTTAAATCATTGCAAGGATAAGGTTATTTGTGGTGTTATCAAATGCCTCCTGCCGTACTGACTGTGATGTATTTCCTAACCTTTACTCTGGCTTTGACTGGGTGATCCCAGCCACTGTGTCAAGGGAATGGCTCTTCTGCAGCAAAATTAAATTCTGTCATACCCAGTTGTTTGGTTCCACATTGTGACAAACTAATCAAAAAGTTGATGCATTTTTAATAGAAGTTATGAAAGAGTGAAATTCATGGAATCAAAGGAAATTTAAAATATAAAAAGAACACTGATACATTGTTTTTTCCCATCACAGCTGTTGACTCGTTCCAACATATTCCTAACATAACCTTTGCAGTCATAGGTTCTGATGTATTTCTCTATTTTCTTTTGTGACACTCACTGTTCAATGTCATCAGATAAAAGCGTTTCTGGGTATTTGAAAAGCTGAGCAATAGGCCAACGTGAAAGAAATAGGATAAAGATGGTCAGATGATTATTGTGTAAGTTCTGCCTGATTGCAGCAGGATCATTTGACAGTGCTTCATCTAGCTGCAAATGAACTACACCAGATGTGCAAAGTTATCATCAGCATTGAAATAAAGAAAAATGGAAAAGGTAAAATAATATAATATCATAACTATATTGCATAAATACACTTGAACTACATTTTTCACTGTAACTTAACTTTTATTATTCATTACATCTTCAAAACCAGGAAAAGTCTATACCAGAATATAAAAAAAATTTAGGCTGGAATGAAAAAACATTAGGAAAAAAAATGGGGAGCCGATAACTTAATTTAGAAGATTCTCTACGTGTCTTTCAAAGGAAAGCATCTCACAAAAGCTCTTTTAGCAACAGTACATTTAGCAACAAAGTATTCCTGAATTCCAATTTCCTTTCAGACAGAATGAAGTCAAGAGTTATCTGAAAACCAGTGAAAGTCTTTTATTTCTTTGTGATTAGTGTTTTGCAAGATTTGTGGGGTTTTTTACACAGAAGTTTAGGAACAATTAATTTCAAAGGAGCAGATGTAAGTTACAACTACTTCCAGTTACTGTTCATGCCAAAAATCACTTTATTCAATGCCTGATGTGAGTGTGGCCATGCTTGCTACTGCCTGTACTGTTTGCCATAGTAAGGCACAAGTGCCTGCTGAAGTTGACCCAACCACATTTTTAGCCTTGGGAGGCTTCGATGTCTGTTTGGAGTCAGACAACCGTGTTGACAGTGTGCTCCAGCTATCTCATGCTTGCTAGTGATTTCCAAAAAAATATTTCCACTTGCCTCTACACACATCCAGCAGACAATTGGCAGTGGTCATGTCACTGCTACACTGACTTCCAGAGACACATTATCAGGAACAGATATATTTCAGGACCATCTAGATTTTCTGCGAGAAAATAAAGCTGAATACAGAATCCTTAACATTGATACGAGGAATACCTCTATTTACTCTCAGAAAATTTTGAGCAGAAAGACAAGCAACTGGAATGCTATCAGGAAGAAGTAATACTGTGTGCGGAGTACAGGGGAGTTAGATGCTACTGAGATAATTGGCAACTGAAGTCCGAATTTCCAGGTGTGTATTTGGACAACTAAATGTTGTGTGAAAAACTTGTGCCTCTCTGTGTTGGCCTATGTTTGATACATATTGCATTAAGAAACTTCAATAAGAGTCAGAAAAACTGACTCATTTAGATGAGAGTTTGGATTGCCTTTCCTGCCACTGTCAGCCCTCATTTTACTCCCCTGACCTTGGGGATGACTGAGGCCTAAACCTGGATTTGTCAACAAGGGTCTGTCAGCCTTTGGGCTCTGGCAGGACATATTTTAAGGCTGATACCAACCACAGACAGTGGTGGTTTTCTACAAAGATCCCAAGTAATCTTTTGTAATGAAGGAAGATTTTAAAATGTGTCTTATGCACTTGATGCAGTAAGAAAAAAGAACTACATGCAGCTTTTTAAAATTCAAGTGGCCCCAGTGAAGCTGAAGACAGCCTGGAATATCTCCTGTCTGATGGCAGCATACTGCTAGAAAAGAAAACAATAAATTCATGAATACAAATGTGAAGACAGGTCAAGATTTTGCAAAACTCAAAGATACAAAATAAATCTTCATTTTGAAAGGCTGGAAGATGAGTTCTCTGAAATGAAGATATTTTTCTTCTTTTCCCAAATATTACCTTTTACAGGAGGATGTTGCAGGAGGTAAATTTCGGCATTAAAAGGTGTCATGATGTCTTGGAGGAGTATGTGAAATCTTCGGGCTGCAGGGAAGTCTGCAAATGGCTGCAAGCAAGTCAGCAGGAGGCACAGGGGGAACAGGCACTTCTATTGGGACATGCAGCTCACTCACTACCATCACTGAACACTTTTTTCAGCCAAACACTGAACTCCCAGCCATTTGCACCAACAGGCAAACAGCATGAAATATCTGAAATTAAAACTCATATGTGAAGTCAGGACAGCAACAATGTGACATGGACAAAGACAAAACATCAGCTCTGTTAAAGCGGAATACCGTGGTCTTTGGGGACATGGGATTGCTCCTTCCAGGCCCACTGGAGCCAGGGTGCTCAATGCTCAAGCCAAGGGGTTTTCTCACCCTCCAGGCCCATACAGCCAGGATGCTGAAATTCTCTCTCCCTAGGTCCCAGCAGCAGTAAGACTGAATACATATCATCACTCTAAACATACACTCACTAACTATAGATAAGGCTGTAAGCACAACCAGCATAGCAATTCCTTTGCTGATGCTTTAGACAGGGCTGGAGACCAACATACATGCAAAATGGCTGGGGCAGGGACTGCTGGCTGCATGCTGGGCTGAAATAGAGCCCTGTGCCCTGTCCAGTGTGGGAGGGAGCTCCTGTGGGGCTTAACAGGGCAAGTCAGGACTAGTGGTGCTCTCAGGGCCATGACAGGTACAAGTGAAAAAACATACTCCTCTGAAATGTTACATATAAACTTGAAAGGTATTTGGTTTTTTACCAGAAAGGTAGATAATATCAGGAATAATTACTTCTCTCACCTAAATAGGGTAACCATAAATGCTCACAATAAGACCTACAGTACAGTAAGCCATCTCTTAAAATGTACATGCATCACTAAGTTTTATGCTTAACAGACATTACTGTAAGAAAATAAAATGAGTATTCTTGAGTCTGCTACAAAAACTGACTCTAATAGCACTCATTTGACATTAAATTTGATGTTAGATCCACTCTTGGGCTAATAAAGACATTTCCAGTATTAATGAAACTAAGCCAACACTATAGATTTCTGCCTGCTCATTACAGTAATTTATTCATAAAGTGTTCAGTTGTTCCTGGGAGACTCTGATGGAGAGCTGTACTCAGGACAGACATTTCTAGGAGCATTTCTAAACTGGTTTCTAGCTTATCTCTGGCTTTTTCCCTTGATGTCTCTGTTAAGCTTCTTCAAGCAGTCAAAATCTACAAACGTGACCCTAGCCAAATATTCTCCAAAATGAATCAGTGATTGGTGGGAATAAAAATTTTTAACTCTTCACATTTGTGTGTTTCCACTTTAACGTTTCTCTGGCTGTCACATAGTTTGTAAGATAGGCTGAGGGGAAATGATGTAGAATAAAAAAAACCCCTGAAATTAAAATAAGCAATAAAGACAGTGTTTATTAGTAATTTGAAAATATTTTTAAAACTGTTTGCACTTTATGTCTGGAAGTACCAGAGAGAAGAGAATTTGAGCAGCTATTTTCAAGTAAACACTTACAGGAGAATAATATTTAGAATCTGGTGCAAAGTTTACATAAGGTAACCATGACCAGCAAGACAACAGGTATGACTTTGAAAGCAAAACAGAAAAGTGACACTGCAATAACTTAGATCATCTAACAGGAATATTTCTAGGTCATCTGCCTCTGTGTCTCCCATTCCCACGCCTAACTGGTCACATGGCCACTATCTCCGAACATTTCACCCGAAAAGTTGCCATCGCTGCTCAGCAATGTGCATCTGCCAGGGATGACAGCAGGTCTCCCTAGACTAGATTTTCCAGGAGACTGGTTTTGGCACCCTGCTGACCAGGAATCATGCAAGCGTTATTCTTTTTCTTTGTGTACTACTGCTTGGGGATACACTGAAAACCCAGCTACATACCTATGTGTTCATTATCTGCACTCTGAGTAAGGTGCTTAAACATTTGGAATGACAAGGCTAGGTGTCACTATACATTAAAATAATTTTTGGTTCCTGAACAAAGTGTGAATCACCTTCTAATGTAAGTGTCATAGTTGTTTGAAACAGCGTTAAACCATCTCTCACTCTTTTTAGCTCTTATATTATCTCTTTTACTTCTTTTTTAGTCTTGATAACTTCTATAACAGATTTCTATTCTTCTTAACGTTACATTGGAATTGCCATTATGGAATGCTGTTTAGACAATTTTTCCAGTATTCTGCTTCCTGGACATCAAGCAACAATTTGATCTATCCAGTTCTTTCTTTACACTGAAAGACCTGAAAGAAACAAAATAGTGTCAGTTCTAGATTCTTCATGAGCTCAAATTCTCATGAAATACTCTAAATTTACACCTAAAACCCAAGAATAAAGTTTTGAGCTCTTTGAAACACATAGTGAATCTCTTTTGAATCTGTCAATATTGACCTTGAATTATTAGAATCCTTACAAAAATTATATTACTGAAATGAATCATACTTTGTAATGGGGTGCAGTACTTTTAAATATTCCACAAAGGAAACCTTAGGAGGGAAAAAAACCAATCTTCCTAAACAAATATTCAGAAGAGCTGACTTGGCATTCCTAGATTCAGAACTAATAGCCTTACTCTTACAAAAACTTCTACAATTAAGGAATTAATCAGCAATATATTAGTCTTGATTAAAGCAAGTCGCTTCTAAACTCAGTGAAGTCTTTCAGACTATTCTAACTTAATCCATATTGACACTATGCTACTTTAGGTTGGTTTTTTTTCCTTCTAGGAGTATATCAGATTAGTAGATATTAAATCACTCTTTGCTGTTACCCCTTTCATTTCCTACCGTTATCCAGGCTTCTTCCCCTCCAGTATTTTTCCTCCTGTTAATTTAAGAGGAATTCCTACCGTATAGATTAAAAATAAAGATTTAAAATTGCCAATTAGACTGATCAACATCCTTGACATTTAAATATATGTGTAAAGCTATTTTGCTTCACTTGCAGCTGAGATTTGTGTACTTGCTACAAAATTAACTTTGTGTGTCTGATGTCTAACCTGAAAAAGTCTGCTATCGATGTTGCAGCTGAGTGTGTAAATTAAGTGGAATGGACTACAGCCTAGCAGTTAACTTTTGCTGGTGTTTTTTTTTTTTTTTTTTTATCTATGACACTCCTAAGTAAGTTAAATTTGGAAAAAAAACCTTATTTCCATTCTATTTAAATTTTAAAAAATGGCTTTCTCAGAAGACCATGAGCAGGTGATAAAATTGCATTACCTCTAAAGGTGTTCTTGTTGTTATTATTGTTTTTATTAATGATTCTCTAAACATAAGAATCCAGTCTTGTCATTGTTTAACTGTCTGCTGAAAAGCACTTTGAGAATATGCAGAGGAAGGTAAAAACTTGATGGATTACAGTATTAGGTCAGTAATCAAGACAGATGATCAGCTTATGAGAAAGTACCAAAAAAGAAGCCTTTGATAAACAGGCAGAAAAAGTAATGGGATGAAACACTGCATGTCCTGTCCATAAAAAACATGAAAAATGGGCTAGAGGAGGAAATGGATGCTTACATTCCAGAGCATAGTTTAAAAATCCTAGCAGCATTGCTAGAGAAATAAAGGATTAAATTAAATGAAGAAAATTTGAGGTTTTTTTAATCCCAACTTTACAGCATTATTGAATGCCACAACTTCAGAAGAGGAACAGCAGGAATCAGAAGAAGAGAAATGCAAAGTAAACTCCAGGAAGTATCTATTTTGTGAATCTTTTGAGATCCTTTTAACTATGGAAGAACTTAGAGAATCTAAGTTTTTATTTTTGTGAATACTACTGCTCTTAAGTGTTTGGGAGTTAATAACTGTATTGGGTTTGCATGGGTAAGATTTGGTAGCAGGGGAGTTCCAGGGGTGGCTTTTGTTGGAAGCTGTCAGAAGCTTCCTCCATGTCTGGCAGAGCCAATCCTTGGCAACACCAAAGACTCCAAGGACTGCTCCCTGTGGAAGAGTGACTGATGCTGCCAGCAATTTGAGGGGTGCTGCTGCCTGTGGGATGGACTCACATTGCATGAGGTCACAGAGAGCTGTTGCCTGTGAGATGGACTCACGTTGGAGAAGTCCATGGAGAACTGTCTTCTATGGGAGGGACCCCACGGTGCAGCAGGGGAACAACTCCTCTCCCTGAGAAGCAGCAGAAATAACATGTGATGAACTGACTGTAATTCCCATTCCCGATCTCACTGTGCCTCTGGGGAAGGAGGGGGAGCTGAGAAGGAGGGAGGGATAGGGGGAAGGTGTTTTTAAGAGCTTATTTTCCATCTCATAATCCTGCTCTGATTTTGTTATTAATAAATTCAATTAATATCTAGCCTGTTTTGCCCGTGACAGTATTTGATGTGATCTCTCCCTATCCTTAACTCATGAACCCCTTGTTACATTTTCTCTCCCCTGTCCAGTTGTGGAGAGGAATGACAGAATAGCTTTGGTGGGTGCCTGGCATGCAGCCAGCATTAGCCCACTACAAGAACTTTATTCAGCATTGTGGGGCTGCCATGTCATCATTCATTCCAAATGGTAGGCACCTGTTTTATTTATGGACTTGTACAACAGACCTTTTGCATTCTAAAAAGAGTCCATTGTTAAACAGTGCATGATTCATCAAAGATTTGCAGTCAATATTTCTCAAACAGCTATAAAGTATATGTATCATTTTCAGTCTTTTTTGGATGTGAGTTATTCCACTATATTTACATATAAGATACTCAAAATAGCAAAGGCGTATCTTCAACAATGATATTTGAAATATGTTCTTGGATGCCTGCCACTGATGCCAATTTTAAGAAAATGTGTACATTGATTAGTTCCCGTGATAATAGCATCTATAAATTGATTTAAACAGCGATGAGTGGCAGACTGCCTTTTTCTTAAATTGGCTCCAATGGTTATGTGAACAGATCCTGTTGCTAGAAAGGCAAAGGCAAAGGCAGATGTTATTTTTTAACTAAAACAAGCAAAACCTCACTTTTCTGTGCAGCACTTGTTAAATTCCCTATAAGCTTTCAGCAGAGCTAAAATAAGCTGTATTGTTTAAAAAATTTATCAATCTGTATTGTAAAAAAAAGATTTTCTAAACTTTTTGTCTTTGAAAAAGAATAATTAAATTATCCCTTTGGTGCTTTTTAAATCCAGAGTATCATATATGTTTTTGTTAAAAAACAAAAAAAAAGAGAATGATTACATTTCCTTACTTTTGAAACAATAATGTGTAAATATAAATAATTTTGGAATAATAAATGTCTTATTTAATTATTTTACAGTATTTAGTTATTAATGTTAAGCAATTACATTTTCCCCTAAACAATTATAGTTCAAGAAATATTAGAGCATTTCTAAAAGACAAGGGATCTATTTTCATCTCTCTCTATACACATACATTGCTTCTGGTATTGTATTGCTATAAAAATGCAGGATATACATCCTTAACTTTTTAAATCACATATTATAGAGTACCTCTGTTGGTTTTCTTTGTGATCCAACTTTAACTTCATTGTCAAAAGTTTCCTTCTTACATTTATTTTCACTATGTTGTAAGCTGTAGTCTTTGCAGTATAGGGTATAAAATACAAAACCAGTAGATTCTGAGGCAAACCAGTATTTCCTTATTAGCTGTAGTTCCCTCTGTTCCATGTAATCTGCTTTCCCTTATTGTAAATTAGCATCAGAACAACATTGATGAGATGCTTGACCTGCTGTTATATGAGGTAGTTCAGTCACTACTTCAGGCAGTGTAAAATACCACTGGTGTTCTCCCATACGCATTAAATAATATAACACATATATTCCACGAAATATTGAAATGAATACAGTCTTTTAAAGTTTTCATTGGAGTCAGATTTTTGGAAATTTCTTAAAACAAAGGACACAGCCACTAGATAAAGCTTTGTCATAAAGATATATTTCTAATGGCTGCTACATAAATTACTGTTGAACACAGTATTTGTCTTTAAAAAACCTTTTGAAATACACTGCGGAAGTATGTAAATCCAAACTAATGAAAAGAGTAGCATAGAAACTACAACTATTGCTTAAAAATTCATATCTTAAGTAATAGTTTTCTAGAACATTAACTCAATCCTATTGCACCTGATTTCTGGGCAGTAGTGGAGAATTATGTGATATAAAAGAAAATGAGCATTTTTCTAAAAGCTGAGGGTGAAAGAAAAGTCATGGATGAAGGACAGGGACACCAGGTGCCTTCTCACAAGAATTCAGCTCAGCCATCCCTGCTATTTTTGTGACACTAAAACCAGAAGATTTACTGGCTTCCTCAAATGCAGATAATCTACACAATCATTTGTGTGGTATAGTTAAACCTTACATGCTTAGAACACATCACATTCTCCACCTGGACTGGTCTCTGATGCCGTGATATGGAAAATCTGAGATCTATTTCTTGAGAATATTCATTGTATGAACATTGAAATCCATTTTTTACCTCATCTGAATCATTATAATCTTTATCATCATTAAAACTGCATGTGCATCTGGTTTTTTTCCTCACATATTCTTTTAAGGTGGACCTTGGAGGGTCCAGAAAATGCTGATAAGGAAAACCAGCTTGTAACAGAAAAGTAATTTTTCTTACAGAGACATTCACAGTCTAACACATTTAAATACATATAACAAACATGGAATACAGCAATTTATGCCACCTAGACAGATAGGATCACAATGCACAGAGATAGAAATTCTCTCTATCTAGGGTATAGGGCCAATGTTTTATGTACTGATCTGAATAGCACCAATATCATTCCAGCAGACTTATCAGCATGCACTGGCTGGGTTTTTTTCCCCTACCATCTGCAGCATACGCAAACACATTCCAAGGAAATCACAAATCTCCCACTGAGGTCATTTTTCTTTGTTGCTACTGCTTGCTTAGAAGTACATAACCTATCACCAGGTAGCATAATAAAAAGTATCTACTTCTGTTGTAAGTTGCCTTTTATTTTGGGCAACTGTCACCAAATCAAAGATCTGGTTAAAATACTAATAATTAAGCAGATCAATGAAGACTCCAGCACTGTAAATATGATAATTGCTGAACAAACACAGATCTATGCTACTTTACAGACAAAATTCAGTGATGCTTTCTTCCTGGAAAGAGATTATAAATGGTTTTAATTTTTATTCTATTTTTTTTATTTTGCTGCTTTCCTGATGAATATTGGTGTATTTTTCTATGAAGTACTGCCATGATTCAGCATAAATAGCAAGTTCTACATAAAAAATTCAATAAATGAATAAAACTAACTCCTTGAGCATAAAGGTTAGTCTGACCCTAGGTTGTGGCACTTGCCTTCATGGGTGTAGAAATTTGCAAGAGCATTCTAGATATTTTTGCATGCTTACTATGGGAATAGTAGAAGGAACCCAAAAGGAACTGTGAAGTTTCTAACCCAGTAGTTTTTATCACAAAGCCAATCCTCCATTTAGCTTCTTAGCATGGATGTATTTCTCGTGTATTCGTTCAGGCTGTCTTTAGTCATGAACATTTGTAGGTGCTGAGAGTCATCTGTAATGCTTTTGTTTACAGAACTGTCAGTGAATGCAGTTGGCTCGGTGGCTAACACCCTTTCAGTGTATCTTCTCAGTATCTAGACCTTCCCAGTATGTGGAGTATGCTATTCTACCCTTAGACTGACCAGTGTTTTTTATCTCCTTTTTAGAATTTTCATTCTTTAAATATGCTCTTCTCTGAGTGACATAACTTGTTCCCTTCTCATTTTCTGCCACATCCTCTGGCGTGCTACCACAGGCCTAAGGTGGAAAAGTGCCTGAAACAGGGCTATTCAGTCTGTTACTGTGAATGTTTCTCATAGGAGTAATTGGAATTAAGAGGCCTCTTACACATTCTTGCAAACACAATCTTTATTATTATTTTTCTGTATCACTTACCAGTTCTACTTGCACTTCAAAACAAGTAAGGACATAAATATAAAATGGCTCTAATAGTAATATCATTGCCTGCAGCTGCCAGGAACAGTTTGTACCAAGGAAACACTGGGCATATGTTGATATGACAGCCATTGGCAGGGTTTGGTTGCATATGCTGCACTGTCAAAACACCTTTTTAGCTATCTCAGAGGGATTATTCTATTTTCCTTTTCATTTTGTGATAAAATACAGAAAAAAAATGAATTTCTGGAAAGTTTCAAATAGGTGTTCTTATCCAGGAACCACAATGAATTATGCTTTTTTTTTTTCCCCTAAGTTTTAGTATCCTATTCATGTGTCCATGAGATCTGACAACTTCTTTCAGGGTAACATACATAATGTCATAATTATATAATAATTTTTTCATAACTACAGATTGATAGCCTGCATATCTAAAGTAACTATGATTGGGTGTTCTAGAAATTTTAATACTCTTCATTCCTTAGAGGTGAACAGAAGAACACGTAATGCTTTCTTTCATATGATAAAGAGTTAGACAAAATATATGCATATATGCACTTGGGTTTCTGTATTTGTGTGTGTATGTATACATAAAAGCATGAACTCATTGAATATCTTTAACTATCACCTTTCCAAATACTAGTGAAACTTGAAAACACTCAGTAGATTTCCCCAGAAAGGCATTTTCCCATTCATCCTTAAAGCAAAACAAAAGAAGCAAACCAAAACATAAAATGCAGACCCAATCTTGAAAACACTTAGAGTGTTTCCAAAACTCTTGGAAAGGGATGAGTTTAGCAACCTACCGAAATGAAAAAGGAATCGGTCCAAATCCATTAGAGTCAGACAGATTCTTTCCATTAACTAAAATAGGTTTGAGATGAGGCTCATGGCACGTTTTTTAGTGATTTGTACTAAAAATGTGAAAGGAATGACAACAACATATTAAAATTACATCCTGAAAGTGTGCTTTTGTGCTACACTAAAAATAGATGCCAGATCATCTTTAAAAAGAGAGCTCATCAAGGCTGTTGAATAACCAGAGTAATAGCTGTCCAGATGCCATAATAAGATTTATGTAAAATATTGCGTGGGCAGAAATTATAATTGCTTTTTTTGTTGTTGTTGTTGTCACAGAAGAGAGAATTTCATTTTTCAATTTCTAGCCACGTGAATTCAGTTAAGAGGCAGAGGTTACAGTTTAACTCCAGCTTATCACTACCCATATGGCAAAAACATATATAAAAAAAGTATACATATCTGGTAGCAAAATTTCCAAGCCTTAGCCTAAAATCAGATGATAAAAAATATTTCTGGGGTATTTACTGTGAAATTTGATGTTTATGAGCACTAAATGCTTTTCAGTTTTAAACTTTGTATTTGAGACAAATTATACTATCTCTCAATATCAATTANTAAAAAAAATTTTCTTTTCCTAAAAAAAAAAAAAAAAAAAAAAAAAAAAAAAAAAAAAAAAAAAATCACCGGAAAGATAATAATTCAACTACAACAAATGCTCTTGACAACTGTTTGAAGAAAAGTACCTAACTATGCTGAACTTATAGTGAGATAATTCATGGTATGAAAAGAAAAAATAGCAGCTTCACTTCAGCCTTACCCCAGTCACAGTAGTTTACATTTGGAAATTTCAGATTGCTTTACTTGATAGTTCAGAGGCCTAGAACACCTCTCCTATGGAAAAAGGCTGAGCGAGTTTGGGCTGTTCCACCCGGGGAGGAGAAGGCCCCAGGGAGGCCTTGGTGCAGCCTTTCAATACTTAAAGGGATCTTATAAGAAAGGCTGAGAGAGACCTGTAGTGACAGAGCAAGGGGTAATGGTTTAAAATTGATATATTTAGATTAAATATAAGGGAGAAATCCTTTACTCTGACAGTGATTGTGATGGGTTGACCCTGGCTGTTGCCAGGTGAGCACTAAGCTGCTCTATCACTTCTCCTCCTCAGATGGACAGGACAAAGAAAACTGTGTTTGCAAGCCTGAAGGCAGGAAAGGGAGGGGGGAGGGGAGGGGAGAGGAGGAGAGGGGACGGGAGGGAAGGGAGGGTGCAGTACAAGGTAAGCCATTTCTTGTAAAAAAGCGTAGATCAGCAGTAGAAAAATTTGAATGCAAAGCAATAGGTTTGCACAAGGATATATTAAAAAGGCTAAATCACTGCTTACAAAGAAGCTGATCTTACACCTCAAAAGTTCTAAACCTGTTTACCTTTTAAATGTGTACACTACTTTTTCTTCATTTCTGATATTAAAATATTGTCAAATGTAATATCACCTTTGCTGCACAGGAAGCCCACAAGGACCAAACATTTCTGTTAGGAAGGCATAAATGAATCAGAATAAAAGGTAGGAAGGTTAGAACTTTTCAAGGCAGAGAATACCATGGTGGGGGCTGGGGTATACCCTCACAACTTCTCATTACTAAAGCTTTTCTTTTCAGAACTGTAGTAAGTATATGTCACCGCTATCTACACAAGTAATTTCCTATTTAGCATGGAAGAGTAAATGAGATGTTGAAATAAGTAATTAGATTCCAACTTCTTTCTTATGCATTACCAGTAGAATTAGCAACTGTTTTCCATGCATGCAATCAAACTCTGCACTGATTAATATTGATAAATGCTAACATATGAATATAAATATATTAATATATTAACATGCTATATATTAATATATGTAAAATTCAATGTGGATATTGAATACATACATATTTATATATGTGTACTTGATGTCAAAGTCTTATATAGAAAATATTAAAACTTATCAAAGTCTGAATGTAGAAGACATTACTTAGTATGTGATAAACATAACCTTCTTCCTGATGGTACCACATGAGAAAGACAGAGAATGAAACAGAGAAAAAGAAAATGAGGTGATGACAGAAAGAGAGAAAAAAAGCATGGGAGGACATGAATGCAGAAGGAAGAGAGGGAGGGAGGGAGGAAAAGGAAAGCTTTTCTGAAGGTCTTCTCGAAATGGGGGCCGTTTAAAAAAAGTATTTATCAGTGTCTTTTCCTTAGTGGTGGAACATTTTCTGGCACAATTCCAACATTTGCAGTCAGTAGACCATCAGGTCACAGGGATGGGGGATAGGGTGAAGGGAGGGAAAGAGATTATTACAGATCATTGAAGGGTTTTGTTACCATTAGATTTATGAATTTAGATTAATTGTACTATTCAGAGGTGCTGAAGACACAATGCCATTATAATCACTATCAGAAAATCTGTCTTTGAAACCTTCATTAGCATAAATATATATAACTACGATGTTATATATGTTGCAAACACAATTTTAAAAAGTCAAACCTTAAAAAAAGCAGTGGCAATTAATGTCATTATTTATGTTAAAATTTTGGTAACCATATTGTTGCAATCCTCCACAGTCCAAATTATGTTGTAGTCCACTCAGGGAAGTTGAATATTAGATTCCTGACTTCCATTTCTCCACTGTGTGTTTTATTTTATTCATAATGTTACCATATCTGGGTACAGAAAAGCTTTATCTAAAGTCCAAATAATATATACAGGATATAGTGAAAATAAATATTATTCTAAGAAATTTAGTAAAATTATCAGTGAAATTCAATAGATGAAATTATTTGCAAATTAGATGAATTTCCCCAGAAGGACTGCTCAAAAGCGAAGTGTTAGGCCTCTATTTTCTATGGACAGTACCTTAAAATAATTTTTGTCAATCCTTACCATGCAGTGTACATTTGTTACTGACAAATATGTACACTCAGGGAAAAGGCAGAAAAGAATGTTCTAGGAAAAAAAAAAAAAGATTTATGGAGCAAAAGGCTGAGTGCAATAGTTTATTAAAACTATGTCTAGTTCACTTCTATCTTAATTTAATGAAGAAGTAGATTTCAGGACACAGTGAAGTTTGCAGTTCTCATAATTGTGCTTCAAAAATTAACCAGTGGGGAACCCCTAAATTGAATCCAATAAAAACCATTTGAAATTACATTTTCAGAGTACTCAGCAACAAATTCTTTTTAATTGTTTATACTGACCTTGCTTTTCCAATAAAAAAATCCTCTTTTAATGTGTAATGTTTCCCTGAATAGAAAAGACTTAATTAGGCTTCATTTGCACAATCAGGAATCATGAACAGATTATAATTTGCATCGCAGAACTGTGGAGTATCATTAAGGCTACATTTGGTATGGTTGTTATAAGAAATTGTATTGAATAAATATCTGCAGCCTAAGGTCAAACATTATAATGAAAATATAAATCTTTATCTGAAAATGCAATTGTGGGTTTCTTTCCCTGGATGTTACTCTCCACTATAGAAAGGCTGCAAAGATAGAAGTAGGTCCATGAATATGTGACTGATATTTCAATCTGTTACAATACAAGCATTTTGAGGAGATTTTCATGGCTTATTATACTGAGTTGCTAAAAGTCTTCTCAGTCAGTCAGTTTTGGTGGGTTCCAGGCTTAACAAAAAGAAAATAATTTCTTGTGAGTAAAAGCTAACATGAAATCCATTTCTCCTTTTGTAGCTGACACTATTCTTGTTTTACTTTGTTTAATACTGTCAGATAAAAATCTTTTAAGCAGAATGAAAACATTTTTGATATACACTACACATAGGAAATGTTCTTTCTAATTATACTACATACACTTAAAATAGTCATCCTAATTATGTGTTAATTAGAAACGGAGTTCATAGACAAGCAATTTTGTTACTATACTTCTTTCTTCATCTGCTTTTAAACTTCTGTAGGAGAGAGGGAAGGGCAAAATAAGTAGCACTGTCAAATATTTCTTCAAACAACAATGTTGTACCAACAAAGATAACTGATAAGTGAATTGGCCTGAAAAAGTGCTCACCTTTCTCTCATCTTCAAAACTGAATAGCAGAAAATCTTTTCATGGTAGGCAGAATGAAACCTCAGTGTAGAAATTGTGACAGAATACTAAAGTGCTGATGCAGGAAGGCAGCTACAACAAAGTATCTTACCTCCTCACACCCTCGTGTTTACTTTGAAGTAAAAAAAAATTAAAAATTAAAATCCTAGTTTCCTGTGGATAAAGTTTCCCTCTGGTGATCCATAGTGTAAACAGAAATAAAAGGGACCTCTATTCATACTTTCTGGATCAGTACCCAAAACGATCACTTTTTCACTACTGGCAACTTACACTTAGCAAGTAGAGAAGACAAAGAGATTGTGACGAGATTTTGAGGAGTTGGTCTCCAGAATCTTTTGCCTTTCACCTGTCAGTCCTAAGAATTGGAAGCTACAGCAAAGCAAAATTGCTTGAATAATGAGACCTAGTTTTCCACTACAATTGCAAGCATTTGAGCTCCCCTTGGAAAATATCCGAATATATATATTCAACTAGCTCTAAGTTTTGACCAGCAAAACACTGCCTATTCAATATGTGAGTATGCATTCAGCAGAAGCTGAAAAATAAAGACAAATCTTGGTTGCAGTTGCACCATGCTGATTTAATGTAAAGTGTGATAGCTTCAGGTATGTTGTTTTCAATAATATGAATTCAATTCCATAGAAAAACATTGTATTTATTCATAGCAGAATAGCAGATGTAGCTGTATTGGGTTAGCTTGAATGGATATGTGTTGTCTGGAAATATGTATTGGATGGGCAAGTACTTCTGACTGAAAAATCTGGAGCTGAGAAATAAATGTATTGATGTAAATGAAAATGTATTGATTCAGCAAAAAGTTACTGGCTTCTATAAATATGTGTTTGGAAAGAAAACCTATTTTTATATGAAAATAGAACTCTATTATTTGGATACAGTTATTGATTTAAGAAGCAACTGACAATATATCTGATTCAGCAAATTGGCCTTGATTTCAGTGTCTATTGCATCTATTTCCCTGAAATTGTACTGTGTTAAAAAAATCAAACAAACACAAATCCAATTCAAGTGTTTCCAGTCTCAAAAGCATTGCAACAATCCCATGTAGCTGAACCCTGTCAGTCTTTACTAAATTGTGAGCATTTATTTTGGATTCTTTAATTTTTAGTTGTCTTTATTTACATTTCTGAGACATCAATTTCAATAATGGATGAGCTGCCTCTTATTAACAGCTCTGATTTATTATTGATGCACATTATTCCCAGCTATGTCTTTGCTTGAATTAGCTCCATAAGCCATGTTTTAAATACTTAGTCTTCCAAACTTTTGTTCATATAGAAGCATTGCTGTCTTCTGTTTCCAACTTGTTTCTGAATTTTTTTTTTAAGATACAGACTTCTATTTGTCTGTTTCCTAGCAGGATATTCATCTTTTACTATGGAATTAACTACAAGGAAAATATGATAATCATAACAAATAATACTCCTACTCCTTCCTAAGCCAATTATATTTGTGATTCCATGACTTTTCCATGAGTTCTAACACAAGAACAAAAAACAAAAACAAAAAACCCCAACATATCATAAGACGTTTTATCTCAAGTAAAATTTTTCATTAAAATATTTCTTTGTAATTTTTAAAATATTTTATAAATTTTAAATTTATTTATCAAATTCGATCATGTTTAGTATCTGTTTGGTGTCCCACTGCAAAACCAGTCTTTACAATCTCCAGTTTCCTGGATCAATAGCTTTGAACTCCAAAACTATGCTGCTTCATGTCTTACCTCCTGATTCCTGTATATACTCAGTTGTTGATACCTTATTTCATCCCCATTTATCTTTCTTTCCTTTCTGCTGTTTCTTTGCCTTTCTGCAAGCTTCCTATTAGTCATTTCCCAAACACTGTTAAAGTCAGAGAGGCAACCCTCTCTGCTTCCTTGCATTGAATTGACTCAGTTCTTGGACTAGAGTCCTGACAAAAATAAATTGGAGCCCTCAGTTACACTATGTTTCAGTTCTCTACACTTAGACATTCCTGCCACTAAATAAAACTTTCAAATATAATATAGTATCAGTATAGTGAGCTTTGGGAATGGATTTTATATAATTAACCTGCAGAAAAGGTGGATTTTTTATACGTACCTAAGGAACAGCAGAAGCAGTTTACACGCATCCAAAACACTGCCCAACAGGCTGAGAAGCTAAATAGTAGACCCAGAAGGCAACATCAGTAGTACTTACAAAGGTTATGTCCTAGTGGCACCAGGACAATCATAGGTTAGTCCTGTTTCTGGCAGATGAAAGAGTCCTCAATTTACTGACCACTAACTGGTGTTCAAGGTCAGAAATGTAAACTGAGCTTGAAAAATTAATAAAAAATTTAAAATTAAAATACAAATATTTCAGAACATATTTGTAAAATTAAAATGTGTTGTATTAGGGAATTTTGAAGAAAGTTAAGGTAGAAACTACACTGCATTCTTGTTGCAGATTTCCTTGGACTGTCCTCAAGCAAAAGTCTCAAGAATGGACTAGAATGGTAATCACAGAGTTGAAAACTGGTGGAAGAAGAGTGGTCAGAACTATTAATTCCCTACACTGGTCTCTCTATTTCAGATTAAAGGGAAGGAGGGGAATGGAAGCAGTATTTTGATAGCATGATAACTTGACCGAGAATTTTTTTTGCACATAAAAAAGCAAAAGGATAAAAAAGGGAATACAAAATAATAGCACATGAATTTGAAATAAAATTCATGTGAGAAATACCATCTGCACATTCTATCTGTTACAAGTACAGATTACATGCTGAGCTTGTTTTGATAGCTCAATGAAAAAACAGTGTTTATGAAGACATAGAAGAAAACAAATTATTGAAGACCAGGGACCACTTGCATTTATGTGTATAGCTAAATATAATTGAAATAAAGATGAAAGTTAAGTTAAAATAATTATAGCAATGATGAAAAAATATTATGAAATGCATAATTACATGCTCACCGGTACCCATATCAAACAGCTGGTCAAAACATCAGCTAGAGTAGATTGTTTGTTCAATTAGCTGTAAATATTTAAACAAGAAAAAATATGATATTAGCAAGAGAGCAAGAGGTGAAGATGGGAAATTATTTTCCCTCACCATCAAACAGAGCTATAGTATAAATAGTTTCAAGGGCTTCTGAAACCTTTGAAATAGCTGTATTGTTCTTCTTTTAAAGAAAGCAAGAAAATGCCTTGGTGATGTTACTCACTTCAGATGACAGAACCAAGTTCTTCTGATTGTGATAAGAGACTTCAAAGTAAGTCTGTAGAGGCTCTTTTTGTTCCCTTTCTCCTAAAAACCACTTATATGAAGGAGAGCGGTTCTGATGGGAATGACTGAAATTTCATTACTTCCTCCTCAAAAAAGAAATAGCTCTCACTGCAAGCAAGATGGCTGAATACGGGTATCACTTCTGACTGAGGCAGGTATTCAGTTCTGGGTTTGACCTGAATTGATTTATCACAGGGCTACTGGTTCTGCTGAAACTGAGATAATTTCACCAATTAAAATTATGTTCAGACTAGTACGTTCCCACAAAAAAAATGTATTTTGGGGAAGCTACCATTTTCCTTCAGTATGTGTGTAACAAAATATTCTCCAAAAAATTCTGATGAAAATAATAAAAATCCTGCAACAATATCCTCTGGCTAATTAATTCAAAATCAATTTTGTTAGTGTGCCTTTAATTACTGTGTATCCTACCAGGTCACATGTCTTTCCTTTATTAGAGTTTTATTTCTGTGGGTTCTTGAAAACACAATAGCATGGAGTTTAAATTTTTTGTGTGTGTTTTTAAGAGGGCTTCTCAAGTGTAGGGTACAGTGTCTGGAAAACTGAACAGATTTTACTCCAACAAAATAAGAGAAGTTTTGAAGAAAGAAAACTCAGATCAAAATCTACTCTTTGAAGCATAATGTGCTGCATATATGGATTTAAATCTCTGATCTTAGGTTTTCTACCTGAAAAGTTTTGTCTTTATTCACAAAGAAAGCTGAAAAACAAAAAAAACCAAGACCTTAGCAAAATAAGAACAACTCCTTGCAAGGACCAATGGACTTTGATTTCAAAAGGGACATACCAATTCCATGCAAGGAAAAAATGTAGACCATATATGTCAATAAAATGTGTTGTTTTTTTTATTTGTGTTCTAAAAGCATAATCTTTGACAAATTCATTCTGCATTACTTAAGACGTTACAGGACACTTTATATCACTGGCTGTTCATAAGTTTTTAAGAAGGGTTTTTTGGGGAATTGAGGTTTTTTTTGGTGTTACATAGAATAAAATATCAATAAGGACATATGTTTTGCTGAAATAATGGGGGGTTTTAGGTTCACAAAGAAAATCCCGTTATATTTTTGGAGAACGTGCAAGACAGTTATGTTTTAAAGAGAGAAATGAGGGTCTGTATGGGTACATAAGGGTAATAATAGTAATAATTAATGGATGCAAATAAAATAATAGCAACAGGAGCACAAAGGGAGTAGTGATACAACGGCAGCTGAGTATTAAAGCAATAAGTCACAGCACTCCAGTTTCCTGAGCTCTGGAGAGAAATACAAAGGTTTGCCACCATCTCATAATTAACCCCCGTGTCATACCTGATGAAGACGCAAAATTTCATTCCTGGGAGAAATAAGCCAATGGCGGTGGTGTTGAACATCCTCCCAGGACCCTAAATGATATTCAAAAGACCAGGTGACTGAGCCTGTTCTGAGGGTCTGTTAGCATGGAAATTTTTGTCATTGCATAGCCATTCTTTCCACTAATTACTTTTGAGATTGTGTTTTACCAAGAAGTCTTGCCCATTCTGGGTCATAGATAATATGTGGCACATTTTCTTCACTGCAATAAATATGTGGTCCAGCCACTAGTGAGCAATCTGTGGAAATAAGAAAAGTATTTCATCTGGGGGAAACTTCATTTGTTTTGTGTGAATTTCACAACTAAAAAGGGTAACTGTCAATGAATCAGCAAATCTAAAGAGATTGAAATTCACTGTTCTAAATCTATATTTCAGGAAATGAGTGACTTGTGGTAAAAGGAAGTGTAATAAAATACAGAAATTGTAGGGGTTTTTTGATGAAAAGACCATTCTTCTGATAAAAAGACCATGTCTCCCAGTATTTATCTGTGTTCCTAAGTGACACTGCTTTGATTGCATCAGTTTTTGCTCTTTCCACAATGCACATTGCCAGTAAAGCACATTCCTACACACAAAGGGCTTATACTAAGCTGAACTGCAATATCTTTATGCAGTTAAAACTACATCCCCATAAGAATGCAGTACTGTAGAAAATTTGTCTTAAAGTAATATCATTTCAGGTTTCCAAAGCAGTTTCTACATAAAAACTGATGACAGCCACAACAACAACGACAAATCAGATTCAAATGTCAGTAGAATATAAAACAGGGGAAGAAAATTTGGCAGGCAATGCATTGAATTAAAAAAAAAAAAAAAAA
>VZRV01005700.1:397812-454415 GCA_013398115.1 Falcunculus frontatus | reverse complement strand
AAAAAAAAAAAAAAAGAGGAACAAAAGACCACACTGAAAATAAGTACAGCCCAGGGTTTTCCTAAAAGCAGGGTGAGAGTTCACCATCTGGTTTATATTTTTTTAATAACCAAGCTTCATTCCATTGTATTTTGGATTGGGTAGGTAATGATCTGTATTTTTACTTCTTCATTTCTTTCTTTCCACATTCCTTCTTCCCTAGGTGCACTACTCCCAGTTACAAAACTGAAAACTAAAAACTAAATGATAAATAGATATAGATATATAGATATACATATATAGATATAGATATACAGATAGAGATATAGGTTATATAGATATAGATATAGATTAGATATAGATATAGATACAGGTATATAGATATAGATAGACATAGACATAGACATAGACATAGACATAGACATAGATAGATGTAGATATAGATTATATAGATTTAGATCCCCATAGATGCAAATATATATATAAACTCAACATTTTCTGTAATCTAATCTAGTGTTCAGTCTGTTCAGTGAGCAGGCTGAAATGTTCATAACGCAGCTGCCCTGGAAGCTTGTTCCTGCTGCATTCTTTGCCTGGAAGACACCTGTTCAGCAATTATATGGCCAGCAGTACATTAGCAACATTGCCTGCTGGATTGCAGGTGTTTGAATCTATAGGGAGAAGGTCATTACATTACCATTTCTCTCCATCTGGCCCTAAGAAAGCTAAGCGTATATGGGCCACTGAGATTGCTCACTTCAGAGGATATCTCTCTGTCCATTTATCATCAAAGAGCACGTCACACTTCCTGAATTTCTAAGATGCTAGCCATTATTAATTTCTAGTTGTAAGGCTTACTACAAGTACTGCTCCAAGTGGATTTACTCCTTAGTCTACATACACACTGACAAAATACCTTGAAATTCCTGTGTGTGCACTCTCTGTTTGCCTGATTTTATTGTAACTTACAGAAAAATTCTTCATTGCAGAAAGATGGTTTGGACCTGGATTTTTACAATGCCTGCTGATGTCAGACCAACAGCAGAAAGCTTGGTAGCAAATATTTCAGTGTGGAGACAATGACACTGACCTACTAAATACAAAAGAGTAGAGATATTTCTACATATTTTTCTTTGTTGAATTCACTTGTGATTACATATCAATCAGAAGGGTAGAACCAGAGGAAATGTGTTTTAACTTTGCCAAACCACATTAGTGTAACATTTCTATAAATTCATTGGAAGATAAACATTAGAAGGAAGGAAAACTTTTTCAGGTTTTCACAGCTTTCTTACTGGAAGTACGCTGGCAATTTGCCACTGGCTACTACAGCAATGAGTCTGAAAGCTTTTTATTATGCTTACAACTGCCCAAGTACCTCTCACTGTTTCTATGCAAATCCAGACATGCAGCTCTGCGGACAGCTACAGCTATGCCCTGTGTGCATGGAATGAATAAAATTTACCATGAGAAGTTGAATGGCCCAAGTTTACAAATAAATATTGGGATTTAATGAAATATATTGGCTGAAAATCAGATTAATATATTGACCCTTTAGATAGAAGGAAATTGGAGCAACTTGTAAAGATATAGAGGGGTTTTTATTAAGAACTGATGTATTTATGGATATTGCTGTATGATGTATTTGGCTACAGCAGACAGGAACAAACCACATGATCCAGAACATCCTCTGCAGTCCTATCTTCTTACCAAGTCAATAAACAAAGGAGAATTTTTCACTGGGATGCTGATCTCAAAGGAAAATATTTGGCCTGCAATACCCAGTTTTCTGTTCTCACTGGCTTCAAAGAACCACAGGATGGTTGATGTTCAAAAGGACCTCTGGATGTCACCCTGTCAGATCCTAGTGCTCAAACAGGCAATATAGAGCACACTACCTGGGCGCATTTTCAGACAGCTTTTGAAAACTTCTGAAGATGGAGACTGCAACCTCTAAGTAATCTTCAGCATCACAGTAAAAGAGTGTTTGCTTATGTTCAAATGGAACCTCCATATTTCCTCTTCAGCTTATTACCCCTTAAGAGTACTGCCAAAGATTCTAGTGATAAAAAATAAGTAAGAGAAATTAAACTGGGGAACCTTTATACAGACTACTCATCCTTCATAAAACTACTAGTAAAACATCTCTCCTTCTTCCTTTATATATCTCTATGAAAGTGATTTTACAAGTATATGCAAAAAATTAGAACTTATTTTCTTGGATGTAATTATTAAAATAAAAATATAGGTATGGAAAAAAGACCCTATTGTTCTCTACTGCTTCCTGAAGAGGGGAAATGATGATGTAGGTGCTAATCTCTTCTCCCTGGGATTCAATGACAGCGCAAATAGGAATGGCTCAAAGATGCACCAGGGGAGACTTGGACTGGATACTAGGAAATAGTTTTCACTGACAGGGTGGTCAAAACCTTGATCAGTCTTCCTAAAGAGGTGGCCGATGCCCGGAGCCTGCCAGTGTTTGAGAGGCATTTGGACAATGCCCCTCAGAACACGCTTTAACTTTTGATCAGCCCTGGACTGCTCAGGCAGTTGGACTGGATGGTCATTGTAGGCCCCTTCCAACTGAAATATTCTATTCTATTCTATTCTATTCTATTCTATTCTATTCTATTCTATTCTATTCTATTCTATTCTATTCTATTCTATTCTATTCTATTCTATTCTATTCTATTCTATTGAAAACCTTTATCTTTTTTTTTCTCTTTTAAAAGCCTTCTGTTTTCTTCTTTATTTACTTAATATTTTGTTTGTGTGGTGGGTTTTTTTTTTGTTGTTGTTTGGGTTTTGTTGTTTTGGGGGGGCTTTTTTAATCCTGGTCTGGTTTTGGTTGGTTTTTTGTTTGGTTGTGGGTTTTTTTCTTTTTCTCTCTTTTTTTTTTTTTTTAATTGTAATTTATTGTTGTTTTAGTGCTAGAATAGCATTAAGTTGCTCTGCAGAATAAGTCAGGTTTTTTAAAATCATTTGTGCTAAATAAAATGTGAGATCATTGTCACTAGATGTGACAAAGGATTATTGTCTCTTTTATGGTCTGGGTAGGTAATTACACCATTTAGTTTTTAAAGTAAGGGCAATAAATCCAGATAATTTTTTTTAACAGTTTTCTGATACGTTTTTGGGACATACTTAAGATCATATGCTATTCTCATCATGTCTAGTTCATGAGAAAGATGCAACTTGTTACATTTGTTTTGGTTTTATATTTCTAAACAAAATATTTGTTTTCTTTCAAGAAATTCAGAATAGTAATATATGTTAACAGGGTTGCAAAAAGCTGTAGAAGACAAACGTTTAATTCCAGGAGGAACCACTTTACAAGAAACTAGTAGTTTTGAAAAATGGATGAGAAACACAAAAGTGAGGAAAACAGAAGTTCAGCTCTTTATCTGCTGAGGTGCTTATCATCTCTCAACAAAATAGGATCACCCTCTTCAGGGTAATCCTAAAGAACAAATTCTAAAAATGTAATGGAACTAAATAATGAATAGAAAGGTTGTCCTTTTATTGTGCTGTGAACAAGTCTTTTCTTGATGTACTTTTCCCAGTCTGTGTATTTGCTTTGCACTCACACGCCGGTACTGGTGAAAACTCTGGCTACATCTTGGAAAGATGCATATAGGCATGAAACAGTCAAAGGCATGAAACACTCAAAGAAAAAAGAAATACAAGGAAGAAGAGAATTTTTAATAGAAATAGATCTGATGTGATGGGAATTTTTGCAAGATCAGTTTGGCATTTGTGTAGCATGATTTAGTGTAGTCAATGCAAAAGCCACTTTGGGAAGTACTGGAATAGTGACAAAAAAATAAATATGAATAAAATTTCCTTTACACAGCAAGGCAACCTGGTGTCAAAAGACATAGGCTTAGAGTTTATAGGATTCTAGCACTACAAAAGACAGGTGAACAAAACTGACACTTTTTCTAGTGTATGTTCATCTTTTTTCTCTTTTTTTGTGATTGAATTTTAGAGACATAAATAACAGAATCTTTAGCTAAACCATTTGCCTGACTGATGAGGTTCAATGATTGAAAACTTGAATCAGGCTTTGACAATACTTAGCTGTCAGCATTTTGACACATGAACTGATTAAATTTAAAGTGCCTAGTTCTTTCTATATTTTCAATTTCATAATATGGAAAGGATTAAAAGCTGCATATTACATAACAGGAAACTAAATAATTTATTAATAATATTTTGAATTATTTAAAATTATTACTTAAACTTTTTTTTTACTTAATGTCTTAAGTTACAGTGTAAGATGTAACCAAAAGTACATATTCTGTCACCATCTGTTAAAACCAGGTGGGGCAATGTTCTTTATCTCTTCCATGACACATTCCTGATAACTCCCTCTGGCAGATATCTTCTGTTAGTGGGCTATCAAACCTCACTGCATGACTCATAAAAGGACATCATCCCATTGTGAGATGCTCCACCCAGGGGGAGGAACCAAGGATTCCTACCTGGATAGAATCTGAGGTTTGGAACACTACAGGCAGCCTTACCTACTGGATTCCCAGAGGACAAGAGGGACCTTCAGTTGAAGACCAGACCTTTTTCTACAGGATCACCACTTCAACAGGACCACTTCATCCGGACTGCTAACACCACCCTGACTTACAGGGTGTTGTGTTGTATCCTGACTCTGTCAGTATTCTCCTACTATTGCATTTATTTTAGTTTTCCTATTAAATTATAATTCTGACTTAGGATCTCCTACTGGTTTGTTTTCAAACTAGTACATTTCAGTATCTTTTTTGTCTTGCTTTTTAAAACATTTTTAAATTTCAGTATCTTTTTTGTCTTGCTTTTTATAACATAATATAAATGTTGAAGTATCAAAATAATTTACTATTTAAAGTTTCATTTCTCAAAAAATTGAGACATATTAAAGAGTGTTTCTATTTTAAACTAGCAGCTGCATTTAAGACTTAACTTTAAAGTGCTCAAATCTTATTATAAAAAGATATGTATGAGATTATAATTTAATGTGGCAATGACTTCTCCTTTTTCGCAAATTAAAAAATTCTTATGTAAATCCATTATAGCTTTCCTATTTGTAAGTACAGTGATTGCAGAAATTTTCAGGAAATATAGAATATATGGGAATTTTGCCATATCTGGAATGGAATGAGGTAAAAAACTTTTCAACAGAAGGAGAAAAGAAGACTAGTTTTCTCAAAAAGATAACTATTTTTTAGAAAATTTTAAAAGTATCAATCAAGAGTATCTAAAGTAGAATTAATTGACATATCTTGCTTAGGTTTTGAACGTGTTTCATACAGGATTCAACTAATAGAGACAAAGGATGAGAAACGAAGCATTTTCATATATTGAAAACAGTCAGGAAAACAGTAATAGAGAATCTGTTTGAATAATGTAAAAACAAAGAAGCACATTTTTTGTGTTTCAAGAAAACTACTGCTTTAGAGATTTTTGTTCAGTTAAGTCTTTTCCAGAGACAGGTCATGAATCAATTTTGACCAAATAAATCCCTTTATCCAGAACTTCAAAATCTAGGCAGGGGAAAATATTCACTTGCAAAATTTGATAAAAGAGTGGTTTTGTGAGTACATTGCATATTTTATAGGTGCCTAGTAAGCTTCTACTGTTCAGGGAAAATACTACAGGAATGAAAAAAATCATCTGTGTGTTATGCCTCAATTTTCCTTTTATAACTTTTATGTCAAATTGTAGTGTATGAACTCAGTGTAGATGGAATTTCTGTATGAAGAGACTTCCAATTTTAGTGTATTTTTATGAAGTTGCAGGTTCTACCTGTTCAGATGGAAGAAGCAATTCAGGCATGAGAAAGCTCCGTGGTGAATTTACACTTCAGTTCCTACTCCAGCCTTGTTTGCTTGCCTGAACGACCAGGGCAGACAGATAGAAGGGCTGGAGGGTGGCAGAATCGGGGTGGGGAGAGGTGGTGACACAGAAGAACCAAGGGGAACTGGATTTATGTCTTATCAGGGAGGTCTTTAAAGGATTTAAAACACAAAAAGGAATATCTCTTGCTCATCTTAAACAAAATTAGAGGGTCTAGGTTTATTTTAACAAATAATGCAAAGACACGATTGTTCTTAGTAGATTAAAATATGGTTTGCGGTTCATCAGTATTTGTAATGCCTTCACTTCTAAAAGTATAAAATTAAACAAATTTCTTAGCCTCTATATGTAAACCCAGATACCCATTTCTTTTAATACCTTTCAGTTCTACTAAATTCAGTAAACAATTCTGTAAATGAAACATAAGACTGGAAAAGTGATCAAATTTAAATTGAAAAAGGAGTTAAGAGAATCTGTTTGTCTGAGGCATGGTAGAGTGTAGCTCCACCAGAAAATTTCTTCTTCACACTCCCTAATACTTCTTTGTCTTTCTACTTCATCTCTCAGGTCTGCCACTAGGCTGAGCAGATCATCAACCTCACTGCTCCTCACACAGCTGTTTTCCCTGCTGCCCTCCACCACTACGCAGGCAAGGGATCACAGAAAAATTATACTTGCACATTGCACCAAAAAAAGGATGGCCATTCATCTGAAAATGTATTGAGATAATTTTATCCTACTATTCTAGCCTTCTCAGTCCTTCATTGTCATTTGTCACAGGAAATGTCATAGTCTTGTATGTGTGACAGCTGCAATATTAACATACCTAATGCTTGTCAATATAGAGAAATACGAAACAACTTCATTGTTCTTTTTCTTCTCAATGAATATTGACATCAAATATGGCACCAAGATTTCAAACTCAAATTTTTTTAAGGGATAAATGACCTCTATGTCATTAAAAGTTCCCATTTAAGTTCTGTGGAATTGCAAAATATCAGATACCCTAATTTTGTGCCTGTAGTTTGTGCAATATGACTTGGGTTTTAAGGTTGGTGGTAAGACAGAACCCCGGTCACTGCTCTCAGACTGTGCCCATGGCATCTCAAACCAACATTTTTGATGGGTCAAACCCTGGGCAAAAACACATCTCATCGAAGAGCAGAAGAAGAATTGTGACCTATCGATAGAGCTCTGGTCCAAGTTCCTTGGACGTTTCCAGACAGCCATGGCTTTCTTACTGCATGCACTTTAAATTAATCATTTCTAATCCCAGAATCTACAGCTGTAATGGGAAATAACTGATATTGTTGCCACGTTCTCCATTTTGTGCTCATCTTTCCATCAGTTAATAGAAAGCTCTGTGTAAACATTATTATTTAAAGTTCTTTTGGATAGAAAGAAAGTGGCCCACAAGAGGAATCAGTCAACTTTGGCTTTTTCCATGGACAAGAATCTCAAAGACTCAAATTCCAACTGCAAAAATCAGGGATCAAAAAAGAATTTCAATGAAGAAAACTATCAACACTTTCAGTGTTGTTGTTAGATTTGGGGTAAGATCTATCTCAGAAAGATCTGCTAGATCCTCACCTTTGCCAGGTTTGGCTGCACAAAGATGCTTCTCAGGTTTAAAATAAGAATTGTTTTAGTGTGCAATCGAGGCTTTTCTAAAGTCAGATCCAGTGCAGACAAACACTTAAAACTGCCTTACAAGTCCAGGGAATGAGCTTGTGAGGTAAAGTTTTTAGCATAAATAATAATTATATGACATACTTTTAATAAAACCTCAGAAGAGTTTTCAACCAAATAACTATATAAGGCTAGAGTTACCTAATTTTTTATCAGGCCATGAGAAAGAGAACGCTGTTAGTGCTTTGACTATGTTTGCTACTAGGCAGGCAAAACTACATGATCATTTGGTCTATTCACATGCTCACTGGCTCATCTAGTGCATAGCATGAACTGCATTAAATGAGTTAGTTTATTTTTTTCTGATAAATGAAACTTCCACTTACTGAAGATGTGCACCGTATCACTGGAAGATGTGAAGTGGGAAGCCAATGTAGAGAAATGGACAGAAGAAAAGGAATGGATAGCTTAATGTAGTAAATATTTGTCTTTTACCCGTATTTATTCTGAGATTTGATAGAAGGTTCCTTTTTAATGTAAGTCACTTTAATACGGATAATTGCAGAAGACAATCATCTAGATTTTGCTTTCAAAACCACTGATTAGAATTAAGTAAAAAATACAATACATCTCACAAGTGACTTCAAGACTGTCAATTTTTTTCCATGCAGATTAGGAATAAAACTTCAGTATACCAATTTACTCAAAGAAAAGTTGAAGAGGATTTGAGCTGAAGCAAAATGTGTGGCTTTCTCAATTTTTGTTTTCCTAAATATGTTGAGCCTGAAAATTATATAAAATTTGCTGTAACGGAAAGCTTTCAGGAACTTTCAAAATAATAGCTGAAGCCCAGGCAGATGTCATGTCCAACTGTTTGGTAAAAGAGGCAACAAAGTCTAGAAAAATAGGTAGAAAAGAATAAAACTGTGTGCATAATTGGCGCAGCCACGCGGTGAGGGTGGAACGGACCATACACTGCATCGTCCCTGAGTCTCCGCGCAGGACCCAGCACTCGCGGAGTCGCCGGCCCTCCATAGAGGATTCTCAGGGGGCTTGTGAGCCACCTTGCAGCCACCCAGAACCACCTGTGTGGTGGAAGCACTCTCTCACGCTCACACAGCCTTTGGACGCGTCAACTGGAGATAAAGGAGGAAGAGGGGCCTTCTGCATGGCGTTCCAAGAGATTTATTCCTTGAAGGAGTCCAGGGGCAGAAGACGCAGACAAAGGAGGGTTCCAGGGTTATACAGGGCATGGTGCAATGGGTGGAGAGAGCAACATAAACCAGTGGGGTGAGGGCCAGGCGGCAGAGGGGGCACTGAGTGGCAGCACAACAACCAGTGGGGAAGGAGAACGGAGGGACAGGAGAACCAGGGACTAATGAGGCTTTAAGGTACAAAGAACATTCTAGAAGGTACACATACACATGCCGCGGTTTACACACCGCAGCACATAATAGCTTGATTTCATCTACTAAATTAAATAATTAAAAATAAAGAAAGGAAAATGAAGAGGGAATGTGGAGTGGTTGTTCAAAAAGAAATATATTTATCAGCTCACTTGGGATCATGGAAGAGATTGAAAAGCAGATGACTCCGTTTTCTGTTTCAGTTGTCTGATTTCAAAAATAAAGGAATAATCTCTTCTCATGTATTCACGTTACAAAGATAAAAATCTGATGTCCATTTTGGATGAATAAGGCTTATTTAATGGATTTCTTATTTTTTGTTACACAGTGCAATGTCTGGATAGCATGCTATGTTTTATGATGACATGCTTTGAAATACCCATGGGTATATTTTATCATGTGGATATGTATTTTTAAATATAATTGCTTTTAAATTTTTTTCAAATCCTTTTCATTTTCCTAATTTCTGTCCGTTCTACAGATTCCATTAAATTACCCTCATTCATGTTGAATTTTTTGTGTATACACCAGTTTTACATGTTGAGCTATATACACCAGCTAATACTGAGAATTAAAATTGTGTATTATGCATAGTGTTGACTCCAAAACTTGGCAAGCATGCTTGTCTTTTAATAAAGTGTTATAATATGAGTGTACTATTCTGTTACACCGCAGCAGACCCTTTGTTAATGTGTTTCATTTATTTAAGTGCAAATCTTTACTGTTAATGTTTAATAATGTATAATTTATTGATGAAATTTGAGACATGATTAAACAAAAGACCTAAACCTTAGCCTTTTTTACATGAAAAATTCACAAAATTCAATTAGACTTTATTTCTGAAGAATATTGTGTAGAAGTTTTGATGCCTATACTAATCCATTCTTCCTTCTGTCTTTTTTCTTCAGCTATAAATTACGTAAATTGTAGATATGTCTGTCTCATCTAGTGGTCTTCTGTGATGGAGTGACTGCATCAGTAAACAGCCACAGATGTGATCTACCTGGATATCTGTAAAGATTTTGATATGGTCCCCCACAATGTTCTTGCTGCTAAATTTAAGAGATAGGGGTTTGAGGAATGGACTGTTAGATGGATAAGGAAATGGCTGGATGGCCACATCTGAAGAGTAATAGTCAACAGTTCAGTGTTTAAGTGAAAATCAGTAATGAGTGGTTACCCAAGGTAAAGTCTGTACTGGGACCAAGACTATTGTATATTTTCAACGATGGCAAAGCCAGTGGAATTGAGTTCACCCTCAGCAGGTTTGCAGATTACACCATGCTGAGTGGCACGGTAAATTTGCTAGAGGGAAGGGATGCCATTCAGAGGGAGCTTGAAAATCTTAAAGGATGGGGCCAAGTGCAAGGTTTTGAGCCTGAGCTGGGTTCAATTCCCGTTACTGAGACAGATTAAGGAATGAATGAATTTAGAGTGGCCCAGCAGACAAAGGCTTGAGGATAATGATGAATGAATAATTAGACAGGAGCTGGCAGTACGTGTTTGCAGCTCAGAAAGCCAATTGCATCCTAGACTTCATCAAAGGAAGGATGGCCAGCAAGTCCAGGGAGGTGATTCCCTCCTCCTCTACTGTGCTGTCATGACATCCCACCTGGACTATTGCATCCAGGTCCCAGGGCATGAAAGACATGGATCTTTTCAGACAGGTCAAGAGGAGGGCCATGAAAAGTCAGAGGACTGAAACACTTGTCCTATGAAGAAAGGCTGAGAGAGTTGGGGTTGCTCAGTCTGGAGAAGAGAAAGTTCTGAGAAGACCTTCTTCCAGCCTTTCAGTACTCAAAGGGGCTTATAAGACAGGAGAGGACCCATTTACTAGGGCCTGTAGTAAGAGGGCAAGGGACAATAATGGTTTTAAACTTAATTTGGTTAAGTTTAGATTGGAAAAAAGGAAGATGTTTTCATGATAAGGGTGGTGAGAAACAAGAGTAGGTTGAAGGTATGGATACCATCCTTGCAATGGTTCAAGGTCAAGATGGACAAGACTTTGAGCAACCTCATCTTGTGAAAGACATCCCGGCGCATGGTGGGGTCTTGAACTAGATGATATTTGAAGGTCCCTTGCCACTCAATTCCATGATTCTGTATCCTACCAGCTATTCCACAGCAACTGCTTAAATACTAGACAAGGAAAGCTTGAAATCAAACCAAACATTTGTTTCTTTCTCTGCAGTTGTTATTCTTGCTGTTATGAGACTCCACCTTGGGTCTTGTCAGTCAGTTCACTTTTCTTTTTACTTTTTGCTGTAAAAAATATTTCTTTTATTTATTAATAAATGAAAAATTAAATTTTTCATTTCAGGAATGAAAAAATACCTCAATAACATTTATTAATGTTTTTCTAGTTTAGGTGCTGAAATCCCAAACCTTAACTCCTTCAGAAAATATTTTCTTTTTCCACTTCTTTGTGGAATCTGTGATAGAATTATGGAGTGATATTTGTCTGTACTATAGATAGGTTTACATTTTCAGTTGTTCTGAGGGTGCAATATTACTTCATATTTTCTCTTATAATTACTCAGAAAATCTCCCTGATTACTTTAAATACTACTAAGTGTGTTGCATACTTGAAATTGCTCCTCTCCTTAGTGAATCAGGACATTTAACTGACAATCATAAATAAAGCTCAAAGGCGTTAAGTCGCTCAACCTCCAAACAGCATCTGTGACCTGCTCATACCTTAAATATGAACTATAATAATGAACAAGTACATTTATTTGGAGTCAGACCTAGGGGAATTTACACAAAATTTTCAAGACTAATACTCAGTTCAGATATAGTTTGTATCTATCTGGCATCTGGATTAGCTTATCTTTGGAGGTCTCTTCCAACCCAAACTATTCTAAGATTCTATAATTCTCTTCAGGAAGAAATTCATGATAGTACATTTAATGTCCATTTTAGACTTTAAATTTTTATGGGCTAGAAATTTACCTTACCTGGGAATTTTAAGTTTTCATATACTCAGTAAAGATCAAATTCCTTCAAAACTTTTTGTGTTTCAGAGCTGCTTCTCCACTGGAGCATATAGACTTTTCTGCCTCAGTCATCTGTAAGAATTTCTCAGAGCAAGGCTGCTAAAATGAAACAGGTGAATCTTTCACCTGTGCAAATGAATGAGTCAATTTCAGACTCCAGGAAATTAAAAACAAAACTACCAAAAAACCCACTTCACAATAACTGTTGAAGGTATGAAGTCTATCTTTTACAGATAGATTACACCCCTTTTCGGAAATTGAGAATTTCCATTCAAAAAGGTAAGATAAAATCTCTGCTGGGAATTTGTGTTGGAGAATTTTCTTTGAGAAAAGAAGAGGGGAAGATAAGTCTGCACAAAAGCAATCTGAAAAATGCATGGTGCACAAGTTATCAATAGTTTATTTTTAGTATCATTCAGGATAAAACTATTCATACTTGCATACGTACTAGTATCTTTTTGATGCAGGAAACAGATCTCATAGACCAGAGCTGGACATTCTTAAACTAAGGAAAAATATGGATTTTCTTTTTTTTTTAAAAGTTAATTATTAAGAGATTATATTTAAAAATAAAATAGTGTATTAGTACCAAAATAAATGGCTGTAAAAAATCTCATTTTAAATAATAATTCTCACAAACTATGCCTAAAGTGTCCGTGTGTTGTGGGTGTACATACAAGGGATAGGCAAGTTGTCTCTTCCACTCTGCCTGGACATGTCATTGACAGATTTCTATTAACACATTTTTTCCATTTCTTTTCCATGACCCCTGAGCCCTTTTTTTTCCTACATAGTACAAAAGTAATCAAGGGAATGATACAGAGAGACTTTTTTTTTTAAGAGCAACTTCTTTCAACCTTTGTGGTAAGAAAGACATAGAAATTGCTGAGAGATGTAACTGTTGGCTTTTTTTTTACATTCGGCTTAAAAAGAAAAGAGCTTTAAGAAAGATCTTCTAATTATATGTTTCTAAGTACATTCCCAGATAACAAGTATTGCTTTAAGATCACAAAAATGTTGTATTGTCCTTTAGCAAACAAAGGAAAGATAAACTTATCTTTGATCAAAAAGCTAAAATACAAGTAGTGCGTATCCTTGAAAATTTTCCAGAAAAGCATAGCTTAGAGACTGCTAAAGAGTCTATCACTGGGCTTGGTAATTGGTATCTCCACATTGATCTGAGATGATATATGGAACTGAATTGAACAGAAACAGGAGCTGCAACTTTGCTGAAAGTAGCTAGAGGTATTACTAAAGTGAAGCACTTTCTAAAAAGTTAGAGCAAAGAGACAGGAGTTATCTTGTCAGTTTCCTAAGTTGTCTGTTCCAACCTTCAGGAACAGCTTCAACTGAAAAGAAATTTGAGTATTTGCTGGGGGAAAAAAAAACATATAAGCTTATTGATAAATTATTCCATTATATATGTGTATAGACATATATTTATATATAGACCAGTCATTCTTAGGGTACAGTTACTGTAGTAAGCCTGAATGAGAACTCACACACTGCATCACAGGATATAGTTCTTTTGCATATATGGCAAATAATGGACAATACTAGATCTGATAGCAAAAATCTCTGGTAAAAACAGGCACTGATCAGAACTTGGAGCAGGTCATGCTACCCACAATGAAAACATAGAAAACAGACTGGACACTGTTAAAGAGCACATGTTTCATGTGGGAATTCTATGCTCCATAGAATATGTGAATAAGTACAGTTGCAGAAGTTTCCTTTTAAAAATAAAACATATGAGAAATTATTTTAAAATAAATTTTAAAATATGCATAATTGATTTTTGAACTCCGTGAATTTCTCTATGTAAATACCTGAGAGTTTATCTTTCTTTATGAAAATTGTCTTGAGGTGTGATCTTGAACTATTCAGAATTTATCTTTACACAAAGCACCACTCTTAGATTGGATTATCTGACACAGTGAAAGTTCAACCTGCAATTTTCTTCAAGTTTCCCTATTTTTAATCTAGACGTTTCTTCCACACTGATGTAGCTGAACACACAGAAATATGCAGAAACGTGTAATTGTGTAATGTTATTACTGGCATACACTGAGTAGTTCATTATATTACAATTCAACCTTTTTAATTATGCCATGAAATAAGTATCACTCTACTATGTTTTAAAAAAAATTACCAAAATCTGCCCACCACTAAATAAATCAGGCAGTATAATTGAACATAAATAGCTCCTGGTACCAACGTAATCTGTTGAGACAGCAAAAATGTTCTTTTCATTTCTCTTGTCAAGTAGAGAGCTCTGGCAAGTCAGGAAAGGCTTCGGAACTTTTTTCCTTTTCTTTGGAAACTGATACCATGTCTTTCAGTTATCTGAACAGGGAAAACATCATAGATGCTGGCATTCAATAAAAAAATCAAATAAATTCTTAGTAAATCCTGATAAGGTGCAAATTGCTTTCAAAAAAATTTAACCCCTAGTTAATTTATATATGTATTGAGTTTAAAAGCACTATTTAGGTTTAAACAAATTTATCAAAAAAAGTTCATGTTTCATTAAAACTAAACATAAAGTTGTCTTGAAGAGCCTCTTAACTTTTTTGTTAAAATATGCAACTACAAAATCAGAATTTTGCTGTATTTCTAGACAAAAAAAATCCGCCAGATGCATCAAATGTCATTTTCTCACTAAGAACTACTACTTCGTCTATTTGCTTGTCTTGATATTGGCTTAGTAATAAATGGACTTCTTTTTTGTAATATTAAACTCATACAGAAACACCTAGGCATTTTAAATACACAAGAAAGATTTGTACTCTTTTACTGTGTATTACCAGTTCTCTCTAGACTCTGTCACCCATTGTCAACACCTTAGTATAGCTGCAGTCCTGCCATCGTACTGCTACAAGCCAATAACAGTCTTTGGTCTGTTAAACCTGTCACTTCTGGCAGCTGTACTCTTTATTCTGTCATATTTCTCTTCCTCAACTATCTGCTTGATGCAAAAGGAAAAAATGCCCCATCATTCAGTATGAGAAAGACATGGACATAATGAAGTGAATCCAATGAAGAGACAAAAAGATGAATAAAGGACTGGACCATCTGACATATGAGCAGAGGCTGAGAGAGCTGGGAGATTTCAACTCAGAGAAGTGAAAGGTCAGAGGGATCTTATTCATGTGCATAAAAGCTTGATGGGGAAAGTGAAGAAGATTTCGTATAGACTAGAGCTACCTGCCCTAGCTGCCCCTGCTCTAAGCAGGCGGTTGGAAAAAACATTCTCCAGATAGGCCTTCTAGCCTCAAACATTTTGGTGATTGTTTACATAAATTAATAATAAAAAGTTTATTGACAATACATATGATCACAATAAAACGCTTAGCAATTTTAAAACTAGTACAGAGGAAAATTTATTCTAATATTTGCAAAAAGGAAAATTTTTTCTAGGTGCTAAAGTACTTGTGTTAAAATTTAGTAGATGTAGGGGATTTTCTTAAGAGAACATAAATTGACCTTAATTTTGAAATATGTCCGTTCAGGACTGTGCCAGATAAGTGTATAGTCCAAAATTGTAGGAAATTTCAGTATTTATTGTAAGTAAATAGAGGCTGAGTATATCTCCCTCTTTGGAAAAATACCAATAAGGATTCTGAAAAAAATAAAACATTGAGTCTCCTCATACCTTTACAGAGTACAAAATCTGTACTTTTACCTAGTTTCTTTCAAATTGTACCTTGAAGAACACTTTTTCACAAAGACAGAGTGGGCATCTTCCCTTGTCTGTGTCTAGAATACTTCCCCATATATCTACTCTTACTAAGAAAAAATTACTTTTCCATATAAGATTGTTACCTTGTGGTTTCCAAACAGACAGAAAGACAAAATCTTTGTTTCTCTTAAAGCCTTTGATTCTATCCTTTCAAGAACCTTCCTTCAAGGGTTGTTGTGGTCTTAATTCAGTGAAAATACCTCTCATTCACGAACAATGGTTCCTGCTGTTCCAGCTTCCATTTATCTATGAACAATACCTATTTCTCAAACTTTTCAGTGTATCAAATGACTATGCAAGCTCAACCATTACTTTCAGCCAAGATCTCTAGGGAGTCTGAAACGACAAAGAAGTAGAGATTATGTGCTTTCTCATGTCTGTGAATAAATCAGCAAGGCTAAATAGTTGATAGTTGCCACACAGAGCAATAGGTAATAAGGTAAGTGCTAATCTTAGTAATGACTGAATCCTTGAGTCCAGCTAGAAATCTGTCAACACAGTCATGTCTTGCATAGTATAGTTGCTAAAACCATTTTCTTCCTGACATGAAGTTTTATTAGCCATTTGTAAATGATTAATGATATCTAAAATTTTGTCACTTCAAACAACAAATGGAATTTCTGATGCAATATGTCTGTGTCCTTAATTTGATGGGTTAATGTGGAGCATTTCTGCTCCTCTTCCAGAGTGGTTGTCTCTTTGCCTTTCAATCTGAAACTACATTATGAAAAAAAGTTCTTGTACTATGAGGAGAGGAGACCAATTTCAGTTTAAAATCACCTTGATGAGGCTTCTGTGTTGTCATCAACTTTGATTTAATCTCTAAATAAATGTCTTTAGAAAATTTTCTGACAAAGAAAAGTGTTTAAAATCTTTCTCACCCAGGATAATATCATGCTGAGTAATTAGATTACATTTCTATGCATGTATACCAGTCTTCTCTTTTAAAAACCTTTTCCCAGATTCACAAAAAATTTCACATTTCAAAGACTTACTTGACTTTCTAAAGTTCTCCAGAAAAGTTATGATGCTACTATCTTTGTCTTGAAGTTTCTTAGATGCATCTTTGTCCATGTTTATAATTTAGCATTTGTTAAGGAGAAGAAAATCACCTTTTAAGATTTGTAATGATTGACAATGTTAATGTATGAGAGAACCCAACCACCACAAAAGCTGTCCTAATTGCTTGAAAAAACCTCCACACTTAAAATGAGGGAATAAATAGGAAAAGTTGTCTTTAATGCCCAGTGGTTCACATACAACATGTAATTAAGAGATTAACAGTGATAAAAGTCAGAGACAAGGCCAACAAGCACTGCAGTCTGTTACTGAGTGAGCTTAAGATAGCAGTCCCATATTATGACCCACAAAATATACAAACTTTACTAACAGCCCCAGAAACAGCAATAACAACAAAAAGGAAAAAAAAATCTTTTCAGTAAGGATAAGAAAATATGATCTTATATGATCTGGCTCAAAAGATGTTACCTATTGGTATTTGCTTCTTTTGAGTTGTGAAAATATGAGAACCACTGACATACCATGTTGTTTAATAAGATTTGCTCACATGCAGTAAAATTTTGCAGCCAAGCAAACATGCCCTAGCAAATCTTGCTAACAGCCAGAATGGGTCTCAATTAAATAGAGCAGGTCTGAGGACAAACAAAACAATTTCCTAAGTAAGCAGGTGATGCTGCTTACAGAGAAAGGACACTGACACAATTCATGTGTTACTGCAAGCCAAGCATTTTTCAGGACAGAGTTTTGTCTTACTCTTAGTCGTAATACCTCCTCTGAATGAAAAGCAGGTTAATTTATTTTCTGTATTGCAGTCTTCTATAAATTTTAAAGGTCATAAAATGATAGCTTTAATCTGAATTGTGTGTGATAAATGTAGCATTACTATCTGAGGAGTAGCCTTAGCTCAAAAACTTGAAAGTATACTCTACTGTTTTGTTTTTTTTTTCACATTCCGGTCATGGTTCCCCAAATTTCAATATGATATAGCAATTATAATTCCTATAGAATGAGATATAAGTCCTAATGAGATCTTTTATTCTAAGGAGTTATAAAGTGCAGAATTTTAATAATAATTTCATACTCAATGGACACCTTAAAGCACTTTAAAATCATGTTTTATGTTCCAATATATGTAGTTTATCTTCATCATACATTCTTATTTATGTATGTATTAATTGTTCTTCCTATTAATTTCCAGATTTATTTATATCCTTACAATAAAATTAATTATATTGGTTAAAGCACTTTAAATATGTCAAAAACTAATTTCCCCCTTCCTGTTTTCTTATACTTTTTGTATGCATTGTATATCATGTTCCTGAAAAGGGTTTGCACTGTGTTAAGTGAAGGAGTAAGCCCTATATCAGCTTAAGCAGCTTAAGTGAAATGTGATTTTTCTGTTGGAAATATCTGAGATATTAATGGATTTCCAAGCTTTCCAGGTGAAAATGTTCTTGTAAAGAATACTTGGAATCACATCTCTGCACAGCATTCTGCACACCATTCAGCAAAGCTACCAAAATCTAAGGCTTCATTTTCCATGGTAGTGGAATCTCTTCCCTACAGTGTCAATTTTTCAGTTATTTAAGCACTGGTCTCCCTGTAGCATCAGAGGCAACTGACCAATGGGAAATAGTTGGTGTTCATTTTAAGGCTGTATATTTCCACTTATCTGGCAATCAAGATGCTATTCCAAGTAACTGGTTTTGAACTGGAAATATGTGTGCCAAATGGACAAAGAAAATCACGGGGTTCAGAGAGACTGAAAGATTGAAAATCAATATCCCTTCTAAACTTGGAAGAAAAAAATTAATATCCCATGCATAATTCAGATAACATTTTTCCCCTTTGTACTTACCATTTCTTCTTTTTTTATGGTAATGCCCTCCACAAGGGTATATAACACCTCCAGACATCATGAATTTGTCAACAACAAACTGTGTCAAACCAATCTGATATCCTCCCATGACACAGGAACAGCCTTGTGGCAAGAGACAAAAAAGATGTCATGTCTTGACTCTGGTGCATTTTTTGATGCTGTCTCATATGACATTCTTGTAATGAAGTTCAGAAAACATCATCTGGTGGAAAGTGGTTGTAATATTTAAAAATGTTTCACAAGAGATAATAGCACCACTTTTTCACTGGTGCAAAGAAAGGATGTCTAAACTGAGAACCTGTATCTGCAGGCGGAGAATATCAAGGTTGACCTGATAATGCAGGTAATAGCTTATTTATTAAATTTTCAGATGTACAAAAATGGAAAAGATTGCCAGGGTATTGGAGGATTAAGAATTTAGAGGACATCTAGTGAAGGAAAAAGTTGGAAAAACAGGATGCAATTTATAAGACATGCAAAAGAGTAAGTGTAGGAAAGAAATGCATCTAAATTTAAAAATATATATGTTAAGTGAGTAATGTAAGTGCGTAACAGCCCTACAAACCAAAATCTGATGAATATATGCAAAATATCACTCAGCACTTTTTTAACTGGGGGAAAAAAAAAGGAATAAAAGAGACGGGTAAATAGCCTGCCCATCCTATCAATTTCTGCTGAGTAAAGTGATCAGCCTCATTAGGCAGGTGAACTAGATTCCATAAGAATAACCTGAAAGCCCATTAAAAATTACACTATGTCCATGCACCTCCACATGCTGTACAATGTAATATTGATAGGGCAACAAATAAGTGTTACGGTTATATATTACTATAAAATAATAGAGAAACCCTTAATCTATCTACTTTGAAATTATGTAACATATATTTTTAAAATATTTTAGCTTTAAAAAAAATAGAAATGATAAATTGTGTTAGTTATACTTCTTTCCACAGGTTTCAATGTAAATCTGTACACTGAGGCAAAAACAGGTCCAATAAGCAAGCTGGGTCACTAGACCAGTCACCATTTCTATGGTTTTAAGGTAATCATGGTTACTTATCATTCGTTTTGGTTTTTTTTTTCTCTTCAGGCTATCATAAATCATCATGGATAAGCCTTCAAAGTGAAGGCAGTCTTTACCCTATGTCCTGTTCAGTACCACTTTCTGGATAGTGCCGTGTTCTCCTGTTCCCACAGGCCATTCATGTTCTGCCTCTGCACCTGCAATACCTGCAACCACTGTGATGAGATACAAGCAAAGGGTATCAAAAGGAGCAGAGGTATGATATAACAACAATTACTATATAAAATGCATATAAACAGTCTCTGACACATGACCTTGTGAAAAGAAAATGGTCTTAGCCCTCTCTCATAAAAATAGATTCTAGCTGCTTAAAAAAGGCCTTCAAAGGCCTTTGGGAGGACACATATGACCACAGAGTGCAGTTCTATTAAACAAAATACGATAAAACAAATTTGATTGCAGACAAATATGGATAAAGTTCTATGCAGCATTCATTCCCCAGGTTTTATATTTTCCATGTACAGGCTAGGAGGAAAGGAAATTCAATAAAAGGACTAAGGAAAAGGGAAAGTTCATGCAGGGAAAAGGAAGTTGTCTTCTTCTGGTTTTAATCTGCCTATGAAAATAGATTCTGGGAAAAGGACTATATTGTTATATTACAAGCTCTTTAAGCATCACTCTTGAAAGTTAGTTAAATTAAGCAATATGAAAGAAGAAAAAAGTCCTGAAAAGAACAACTACAGACCTAGCTTAAAAACTTGATTTATGCGTATGTACAAGAATGATTATTTCATCTATGAAAAATTCAAAACAAAAATAGCTTCTTTCTCTGGTAGCTAATATAATTTAAGTAATTGACTCCCTCTGCATGCATAATAGCAGACCAGTTCTGGAGCATCAATTAAGTTGATTCATTAATAGAAAAAAGGATGCTGTTATGCTTTCCTCATCTTAAAAAAAAAAACCCCATAATTCTCAGAAGAAGAAGGAAGACAAAAATAAAACAGTAGGAAATTAAAACCTTAACGTGCTTGTCATTGATAACATCCAGTGTCAGCCTTGCTAAATCTGCACACAGTAGATCTGAGACATAAATATTCTAGTTCCTGGTAAAGTAAAATGAAAAATACTGTTATCAATTATGTACTTGTGTATTTTTCTAAGATACTGAGTTTTATATATTTTCTAGAGTCCTCACCCAAGATAGCATTTCTACAATGGGATGCAAAATAACTGAGTCATAAGCTCAAAAATGTAAACCCTTGACGTTATTCAAAAGGTGAAGAAATGAGACTAATTTATCAAAACACTTCAAGATAACTATGCCAAAAATAGTACAGTCTTTTAAATACTTTGTTAATGCACTCATGGACATGTGCACAAAATACCAAACCTCTGGTTAAAATCCACACCCTATGATTTAGCATAGTCAGCTTGGCATAGAAACTTGCTGTCACAGAAAGATTTATTCAAGGAAGACAAAACAACCAGGTGAAATAGACTTAGTTAAATAAACTAAAACTGGTTAAATAATGGTTTTTTGACTTGTTTACTGTCTGCTGAAGAAATGGTTCCCTCTTTAGTCTACCAAAGCTTTATGTGAGATATATTGTAAGGAGATATAATTGTGAGTATTGCAAATTCTGGGGTTATGTATTTTATTTATTTATTTATTTATTTATTTATTTGACTTTCTAGAAGAGAAGAACCAAATGTTTGGTCCTTCCTTGTACTATGGGCTTGGAGCTCAGAAAGCTGATTTTATCCTGCATCAAAAGAGGTGTGGGCAGCAAGCCAAGGAGGTGATTGTCTCACTCTACACCACTCCTGTGAGATTCCAGCTGGAGTACTGTGTTTGCCTCTGGAGTCCCCAAAGTAAAAAAGATGGGGACCTGCTGGAGTGAGTCCAGAGGAGGGCCACAAAGATGATCAGAGGGCTGGAGCATCTCTTCTATGAAGTCAGGCTGGAAGAGTTGGGATTGTTAAGACAGGAGAAAAGAAGTCTCTAGGAAGATCTTACAGCACCTTCCAGTACCTAAAGGGGCCTACAAGAAAGCTGGAGAGGGACTTTTTACAAGGGCACGTGGTGATGATCAAGGGGTATTAACTTTAAACTGAGAGTAGGTGTGGATATTAGGGAGGGGCTTTTTACTGTGAGGGTGACAAGCCACTGGAACAATTTTCCCAGAGAAGCTGTGGATGACACATCATTGGAGGTGTTCAAGGTCAGTTTGGACAGGTTTTTGAGCAACCTGATCTAGTGAAAGGTATCCCCACCCATGGCAGGGGTTTGGACTAGCTGGTATTTGATGGTCCCTTCCAAATCAAGCCATTCTATGATTCTAAGTTTCTGTGGCTCTGTGAATATATATATTTAGGACCTTTCTTGTCCATTTCCTATATATCACCAACAAAGTAATTATTTCCTAGAGGTTATCGCCTTCAAGAGTTTCATATGGTTGGACCAAGATTTAAGTTCCTTTTTTTTTTTCCTAGTAAAGCAAAAACTCTAGCTTTCCAGTCAGGAATTCTGGAAACAATGAACAAAGCAATTTAGAAAACAGAATTTCCGGAGACCACCTATGTCTCTTCTCTTCTCCTCTTCTCTTCTCTTCTCTTCTCTTCTCTTCTCTTCTCTTCTCTTCTCTCTTCTCTTCTCTTCTCTTCTCTTCTCTTCTCTTCTCTTCTCTTCTCTTCTCTTCTCTTCTCTTCTCTTCTCTTTTTTCTCTCATTTGGTCTCTCCAAGAACTGGAAGATTGCGTCATTTGTTCTGTTTTCTCTGAAATGACTGCAGTGCTGCAAAACTTAGCATTGTTTTTCAGCTTCATGTTTAGAAATCACAAGGATCACTTAATCCTTGAGATTAAAAACCAATAATCTGCTGCTTTTGGGAACTCAAACTCGTGATTTCTTTTGTTTCATTGTCTTCCCTATAGTGTAATATCTACATACAGTAGTAAAATATGTGTGTTAGAAAGCTGGTGATTAAAACATAACCTATTGACTAGTTAGATTAATGACATAAACTTTGGAAAAGTGTTTCTTCCATGGCTAGGATCAGCCTAAATTTAAATAATTTAATAGTTTATCTAAAAGTGTAAGTTCATTTAATAAAACTAAAGTTAGGAGAAGTTAGACAGAAAAATAGAAAATAGAAAATTTTAAAAAACCACTGGAAGTAATCATCCCTTTTGAGTTTATTTTTTGTCAGCGGGATTGAACTTTTTTTGTATGTTAATATTTTTAAAACAGGTTCTTCATACATATTGGAGTGGGAAGAAGAGAAGTATCAGCTTTTCTAATTTTTGATTCACCTCAGAGACCAGCTGCAATTCAAAATTTGATTATGTGAAACAGTTATTTGTCTCTCTGGGTTCAAAATTCCTTTCCTGTAACCAGACACATACCATGAAATGCCTGAATTTAAATAAAGCATTAGAAGAACTTGTCAGCACACTAGCTGACCTTTGACAGAGCCAAACCTTACATGCTCTTGATTTGAATCATTCTTTCATGAAAGCTTATTTCCCCTCTCTATTTCTTGGGGTATCTTGTCACTAATTTACATAACTTTGCTTGTCCTGACATTCACTGTTCTCCTATCTCTGTGTAGCCCATCAGTTCTTGGCAGATACTTTATGACGTTCGCGATCCCAGAGTATCATCAACACTAAACCCAGAATTCAATCAAGCAGCAAATTTACAGTCTGGATCAGGCTAAGCAGATTGGGTGCCTGCTCCATAATAACGACGTGAAGGGTTGCCACAGACAAGACCAAATGCAGTTCCTGCCAGTGAATTTTCATTCACGTTCTGTGGTTCTCAAACAGTAAAAGCTGACTAAACAGCACGTCTCTATTTATATTTTGTAATGGGAATTTTAGGAAAGCATCCAATGAATATTATATGGGCTAAAGCACATTTTGGCTTTGTCTTCATAATCTAGGGTCAAACTGTGCAATGTAATCAGGGTGCAGTATTAGTTTGAAAGTGAATTTGGAGGAGACGACTGAAGAATGTAAAATCTTTTAAGAGAAGCTTTGGTGCATTAATTTGGCATCATTACAATCAAAGTATACAGTACATGCTGGGTTTGTGGTAAAGGCATGGTAGTGTGATGGGAACAAGGGCTTGGAGGAAGTTGTTGACATCAGCAAGGGATACAATGCTGTAAGCAAAGTTAGGAGCAGGGGTTACATGCCAGGAAAAGAACAGTTTTGTGAGGCAAATTCTGCCATGGATATCCTAGAATCATTTACCATCTGTGAAACTGTGCCTGCTGCTTACTTGCTGCAGGGTGGGGACAGTGCTTTTGAACCTGTATGGTTGTACATGATTGAGGTGGTGTTGCACAGCAACACATGGACTGGGTGTTTGTTATAACACCATGTATTGCATCTTTTACAAAGGGTAGCATTTGTGGTGATTCAAATCTCTGAAACAGGGTTGTCTTTCACTGGCTGGCTGGTGATAGCAGCAGTCTCCATTATGTGTTGACACAAAAGAATCACTGACTAAGTGACGAGACTTGCTGAACTGCTGCTCTGGTGAGCACTTTTAACCAGTTGGGCCATATCAACTGTGACCACTCCAGTTTATGCATTATCTGTTTATGTTGACTATCTTAAACTACTTGCAAACCACATCCCAAATACTTCATACCCCAATTCATATATCTTAAATACTGCCACAGACTGTCCTGTGTCCATTCCTGACTATTTACATATATTTAATCTGTGCACAGTTTATTCAATTCTCAATTCAGAAGTCCCTGAGACAGCCAGATTCTTCCCTCAGCATTCAAAGAACATCTATTAATGAGTCTATTCAGAGCAGGGACTGCCTGGAAGGAATCTTCAGGGCTGACTAAAAGTCCTACCTTGAGAACTCGTAACACTGAGTCAAACACTTTTCTGTGGAGACAGTTAGTACTTCAGTAAACCACATATCTCGAATCACCATATTATCTCAAAGAAGTTTTTAGACCATCTAAGGAAATGATGACTAAATGTGATAGGTATGCATGCAAAGACACCCCTGATCCCTTGCTACCCCATGATCGCAATCATGTAGAAAACTTGAATTCTGTGTTGGTATTAGAAATATGACATCAAATGTGTAGAGATTTTGTTAAAAAGGGCATGAGAAATGAGAGAACAGGCTTTCAGGGGAGTCTCTCTTGCCTTTGCCCATAGCCTGCTCCATGCAATATTTCCCTTGCACATTGCCCCCTACTGCTTCCTACTCCACCAGCCATTGTCCTCTGTTATCTCACCAACCTCTGTTATCTTTGGATTAGAGCTGACCAATGCTCTAATCCAGTTGAGCTCACATGGCTGTCTCATCTAAAATTCCTTGTTATTTACACACCATCAAATATTGCCCAAAAGACTAGGAGGACATGACTAAGAATAATAATTGTGTTGCTCCACTGTGGACCACACTGGCACTGGTGCCTAAGGCACTGTTGTTAAATTCACCAGAATATAAAATCTATTTTGTGAGCTGTGCAAACATTCCTACAGATGGCTACCAAAGATTTTTCAGTAGATCGTTGCAGACTCATAGTTTTCTATAACCTATAGGAGAGCTAGTCAAGACTTGTCTAAAAATATGATCATTTTCCCGAAGATAACTTAATGTCAAATTATATGTTAATTAAGTAAAACAATAGACTCACTACAGCTAGTTTGAACAATCTCCAAATTTTGGTCCCATTTCACGTGTGTGTAGTTTACCCTAGAATACCTTTAATGGTACAGCTTGAACTTATGCAAATCTCTGAAGCTGGTTTTTAAATTGCTTCAAGGGATCTCACTTCAAATGATCTGACTTTAAACTATCTGATCTTGGGGAATAGAATAGAGGTCCTTGTTAAATACAATTGTTAGAGATATTTGTTGATATAATTTGACTTAAGTTATCATGTGTGTCATGAACATCTACTTTTGATCTTAATTAGACTCCCTTTTAACTTACTAGAGAGAAATGTTACCCTAGAGAATTCAGAGGTTCAGATTTAGACACCTGCCATGAGATAAAATTAACTAATTTAAAGTGTGATTTTACTTCCTGGGCTAAAAAACAATGTTACAAATTAGCTCTGAGGTAAATACATACAATATAGATATCTAAAGGTGACTCAAATGTCCCACCTTTGCTGGCAAGAATATATGTAGACTGAAAACAGTTTACCACCAGAACCCAATTAATGCAGATTAAGGAAGGGATTCCTGTAATTTTGTTTAAAAAGCTGCAAACACTAGAAACTTGTTATTCAGCAGCATTTAGAAGAAAAAAACCCCAAGCCCTAGAAAAACTAATTTTTCAAAACTACATTACTTTTGGAAGGAATTTTCATACCTAAAGGGCCTACTTTTATTAAATTTATGATATAATATGCTCACAGAGACATTATTCTCTGTAAAAAGAGTAAAATGAAGAAGAAGATATTTCATTCTGTGATGTTTACAGTAAAAATAATAATAAAAAGGAAACCATAAAACCCAGCAGATATTGTGAGGAAATATGAATCCTTCTGTTTTAAACAATCAGGATACTATTTCTGAAGTATGATAAACTAATTTTGTAGATAGCAAATAAAAGGCTACATATCAGTGAGAATTATTCTTAGACTAAATTTAATTTTACAACCCCAGACCATTTTACCCAGAGGGTAATTTGAAGAAAAAAGGAGGGAAAGAATTGTACAATGTTAAAATAATATTATTTCCCTTTCCCTCACCCAACTGAATAAATCAGCTTAATATAAAAACCTGTCATCTACTGTTCTGACACGAAGAAAAAAAATAAGTTATTACAAAAATATTATCTTACATGGTGAAAATTTGGAAAAGCAGATTTAGAAAGGTGGGAAATAGGACCAATTAATCATGAAGCTTGGTATTTAATTCATAAGAAAGAGGAAAAACTTCTGTTATGCATAAAAGTTTCATGGACACCTCAGGCACAGTACTCAAAAATTGTTTAGATTTTTAGGTTCTTGAAAGGCTTTTTACCAGTGTTGTGAGCCTAAACAGAATCAAGCTGTATAGACTTTCTGTTTATCCTTGTGCCTGCTTAAGTGTAGTTTCAGAAAAAACTATCTGGAAACTGATGTGGTAGTAAGAACAGTAATTTCTTCATTTTCCCCTCTTACCGTTTTCTATGAGCTAGGTTAGGACTGCATAAACACTAGGAAGGAATAGCACAAGCCAGAAGAGCAGAGCGGAGTGCAAGAAGCCAGAATGTTGGAGAGTGACATGATAAGAAAGGTGTAGACATGTGGCTGACTCTGCTATTCTTCAGTGTACACTTGGAGCCTGGGGTGCTTCAGTCTCCTACTTGGAAATATTTAGTCACCAACACAGAGACTCACAACAGTCACAATGTTGAGCACTAGGTCAGATAAACAGCCAAGAGAAAATTCTAAAGAGAATTGTGCCTGAGAATCTTTCTGTTCTGTATATTCACTCTCTGCACTTACCTCTTCAGAGCTATCACAATGCACCTTTTTGTTAAAGTAGAACAGGTCCTGGAATGACTTTATCCAGATCTTTTTTGTTGTTGTATTTGGTTTTTCTTTCCTTGAAATCTAAGCCAACTGAAGCTGGAGATGCTGGTACTGCCTTTTGAATGGCAGTTTGCAGGCAGAAAACTTTTGGAGAAAGGCGAAAGCAAAGTTTATGCTTCTCCTTGTATTGAAGAAAACTAAGACATTTCTGCTACCTGCTGGAGGAGTCCCCTAGTGACCAGATTTCAAACTATAAAAAGAAGATTCAGCCCTGGACCATTTAGAAAAAAAACCAAACCAAACAACTAAATGAAGAAGAAATGTAGGAAAAAGCCTCAAAAAAACCCCAACAAAAAAACAACCCTCAAACATACTAAAAAACTCCACTACTCCCCAACTAAAAAGGAACACCCAAAAAACCCTTATAATCATTTCAGGCAGTGGAAATATTTTGTTCTCTGGCTTTCTGCTGGACAGAATATCCAGACCTGGTAAGTGCAACTAAGTTATAAAAGGAAGTGGAGTTTGAAATTTTGTGGTTAAATAACAGGAAGTACTGCTGTTGCACCATTTGAGTGGTTTTGATTTATTACTCCTAAGGTTGTAAATCATCCTCTGTCTTCCAACTCCAAGTTGTGAACCTTGGTTCCATTTCAGAAAACATTTAGGAACCATCATTCTTTACTGTATCTGATTCAAAGGCCAGAAAACTTTGCTGTACTGGTTTCTTTTGCTTTACCTGTTCCATTTTTTTTTTTTTTTAATGAGAACATTCGGTAAAAAGAATAGAAGGATATAAGTCTTGGCTCTTGGCAAAAGCAAACACATAAGAGAAAGAAAGAAAGAACGAACAGTGGTTTAAAAAAAAATTAACTAAATGGGAAGAAACTCTCTTTTACTTTTGTTTTTATTATGGATATTTACTTCATGGTAACCTGCATGAAAATAATGGCCTAATGCACTGAAATCTTTATGAACTGAAGTGTCAGCACTCATTCATTTATTGTGCTGTTGAAAAGATGTCTTCATTCATACTTTAAGGACAATTCTTCAACAATTATTTATGCCTACTACACTATATATACAGTAATAATAATAATAATAATAAAGTTTAACATTTTTCTCCCCTTGTCAAAATTCCAATAAAATCGTGTTATGGCAAAAAAACAAAATCAAGATACTACACATAATTTTGGCCTCCCTGTCAGGTGTAGTAGTAGAATCCAGCAAACATTAATATGACCACAGACTATGACCATTTGGAAAACGGTTTGTTCAATATTTCTAGAAAGTATTTATTTTTGGAAAGGCCATGTTTTAACTACAGATCCAGAAATGTGTGATTCCCTGTGTTACTTTAAATTATGCTAAAGGGTATTTCAAAATAGTAGGAAAGAATAGAAAGAAGACCCAGATCTCAGTGTTTGATAGGAGGGAGTTGGTTCATTTTGCTTCTAAAACATAAAATGATAAACTGCAGCTCCTTTGTAATACTGTATTGCATATTTCAAATTTTTTGTCATTGTACAGAAAAACAAGAACTACTTAGCAAAGAAATAAAACTAAGATCAGAGATGGTAATCTTAACTTTATAGTAGTGAATCTGAATAATTTTTTTATTTTGAATCAATTTGGGTCAATATTTTTAATCTCAGTTTTGCGCTTTTAAAAAAGGCACGCAAAATTTTGCCCAAAGACTGTTTTTGGATTTCAAAAAACGGATTTCTGCCCCATTACCAGATAGAAACAGTTCATTAAAATTTACTGTGGTGGTATATTAGGTGGCATATTTACTATTTAATTTTATTGGAGAATCAAGAAAATAATTTTGTCCTCACAAGAAAAGGTCATATCTACCAAGACAGTCTGAAGTACAAAATAAGGAGAACTAAAGATCCACGGGAATAACTTATTTTTTTCAAAATCAGTGCTAAGATTAAACTAGGAGAAAGTAGAAATTTGTCTGATCACCTTCAAGAAAGGAAATTCTTCTGACTGTTTTTGAAAATTTAACCCCTACTATACACAATAGTCTCTTTTAATTCCACCTCCTCAGTCTATCTTACCTTCCCTTTTAGCTTTTCTTTAGTGTTCCATTCAGAAATTTTTGCTACATTTCTGACAGAAAGAGACAGTAATGTGAAATGGAAAGAGATTTTTTTTCTTGGAATGATTCAACTTATGGTAATAATTTCAAACATATGTTTTTTAAACTATTGCATTAAACAACAGAATTAATAGTAGTCTTAGATAACTTACTTGAAATAGAAAGGGCAGAGTGCAGCAAAAGAGTAATTTGATACAAAATACCACCAAGTCAGATTCAGAAAAATTTGAGCCTTGGCTTTTTTTTCCTACTAGTTTTAGTATGAGTTGCCTCTACAACATATAATGCAAAATACTGACACTGAGCATTTCCAGTATCCAATATATCCTTGAGACATTATTGACTATGAAGACAATATTTCAGCTTATTCCAAGAATAGACAAATTTCACTCTTTTGAGGAGTAGTTCAGATTCACAAAATAAGACTTTAGATCTTGTTTAGTTTGGACAAGAATTAGATCAATGAAAAGCTCTTGAGAGAAGTTTAAAGGAAGCAGTCTTTAACTCTGCCAGGCGTTGTTAATACAGTCTTTGTTAACTGAACATAGCTTAACACTGTTGAGCCAAAGTAAGACTGGACCCAATGGAATGTGGGAAGCTTTTGTAATCAACAGCAGAGCAGGTGCTCCTTCCTTCCTTCCTTCCTTCCTTCCTTCCTTCCTTCCTTCCTTCCTTCCTTCCTTCCTTCCTTNCTTTCCGAAGCCAGGGTGTGTGTTCCTTCCTTCCTTCCTTCCTTCCTTCCTTCCTTCCTTCCTTCTCATGAAGAAAAGTTGGAAATCTATTATCTACCAGCTGTCCAAAAGTCTTTGAGAGGAGATAACTTTAATATGTCCTGTCAGAGGATCACTATTGATTTATTTTGCAAATAAAATAAAAGAGAAATAATAAATAAAAAATCAAACTGCATGCAAGCTGAGAGGGTGATGAAGGGATGTGTTTGTAGCATTACTGTGGCAGACATCTAGATAGATCTTGTGCTCTTAAAATGAGAGAAAATGTATTGCCTCCTCGTTAGTCAGGGTGGTTAGGGCACGATAGAGTCTATTTAATATTAGCATAAAACCTAGATGTGAAACAAAACGCTTAGAAAAATAATCCGTATGAATAAAATGCCTAAATCATTGACTGAGATGGAAAAGGGTACTTGTCTTTCAGAACCTCTAACAATATTTTTCTCCCCCAGCCTGAGCACTTGTCACAGAAGAGATGAAAACAAAAGTCCAATTTACCACCTAACTTGAGCAGTCCAATTCCTGTCTTGAGTCTGTTATTTTTAATAAATAAAGACTTTTAATGATATAGCTATTACTGACAACCATAAGTCAATTAATTCTCCATAGCAGTAGAGGAATTTCTTCTCTATGAAAATACAGATCTGCACTGCACTGAGCCAGGCAGATGTTCTTAGAGTTATAAAACATGGTGGAATGTAAGGATTTATATACATTACAAAAGCTAAGAAAATTGGAAGGTAGCCTTCCAGTAAGAAGGCTATACGAGGAGTAAGGCAAAAAATGAAGAATCAAAAATCAACAATTATTTTACCCAGCTCCTTCATTGCAGTGTGTTTCTGCAAACTGAAATATTAGATAGCAGTGTTCACCTTTAAATTGTTTTCTGTGGAAACTAAAATATTCTGTCATCATGCCATATGCTTCCAGCAGAGGTGGTGGTAAACTGCAGCTGTAGTCTTCAGCTTCTCTAGTTTTATGTTAAAAATATCGAAGCTAAAACAGGCTGTTATTTTTGTTTTCACCTTATTTTCTTCTATGCCCATTGCTAAAGGTTGTTTATGGTGTGTGTACTTTTTGCAAAGGCAGCAGAAATCAGGAATTTTATTGAAGAAAAAAAAAAGCACTTTAAATTTATTCCTTTATAATTCAGCATAAATTTAAATAGAAACATTTACTGACCAAAAAGTGAAACAGAATGGATTTTTTTAATCTAAATATAAGCAGTGAATGCTTTCTTTAAAGTTGTGAATAGCTACATACAATGAAAAAAACCTATCCTAGATAACAGTGTTAATTAAAATTTTAATTGTATCTGTCTGAATTACCAAGGGCAGAAGAAAAATCATATACAGAACATTGCTTGATGTTTTGGGTTTATTTTTTTTAATTCTTTCTTTTTTATGACCCCCCCTTCAGTTCCTTTTTAACTGTTTCTGGAAGCTCATTCAGCTAAACTTGAGAGTGCAAGAGCATCCCCTGCAGGAACATTTCAGCCCACACTGATTTTCTCTTTTCTACAGTGTTTTTTCTTCTGTTAATTTGTATTCATCGTGCATGGTGCACAGTAATTGTGTCTAGAGAATTAGAGAGGGATGGCTATTGCAGTGGTAATAGAATTACTATCAGTGTTCTAAGCTGGTAAAAGGATTGTGAGTTTCAGTCAGAGGATTTAAAAACACATGGTGAAATGTATATCGGGATCTCTTTTCTGCAGCACCACTTATAGATGTATTTTTCTTTGGAATTATGAGTGGGATCATTTGATGTAAGCAAATATTGATAAAAAAGATGACTAGACTTCTCGGAAAAAGCACCTTTAGGTTCGTGCATGATAACAACATATGAATGAGCAGACATTCTGAAATGATCAAACTGTCTGTGTAAGTGTCCTTGAATTCAGTGGCAACCGATTCACTGGCTACAAGAGTAGTTAGTTGCTGTTATTTTATATCACTCTTTTTTTTTGTTTTTTTCCAGTATGCTCTTTCTGACTTAATCTCCCCTGCTTTATTTAAATAAAAGGGAAAAGAGAAAATTTGTTGTCCTTAAATGTCAACATGTTATAGATATGGCCAAAAACTCTGATCTGTGCATTGCTTTAGAGTGAATTTATAAAAATTAATCTATGGGAAGCAATTTTCAAATCCTGCTGCAAGTCCTATGGATTTTACAATATTCTGAAAGTAACAGTTTAATGACCACATATATAGTATTACAAGTTTTAGTAATCTATTTATATTATGAAAAACAAGAATAAAACCCAGACAAATTATGTCTTTCGACCTCTTGAGGTGTGGATATTCTACTTATGGGAACTAAATGATAAACCTGTAAATCTGGCTTCAGCATTAGATGGCAGAAAGAAATTTGAACTATTTCACTTTATTTTTGCAGAAAGATCCATCCTTTCAGTTTAACTGAAACTACAGCTCCTGTGAAATTTGTGCTCATACAAACAACATGAATCAAATTAATTTGTAGGAAATTTTTTCATGTTGATTTAAGAAAGAGAAATTGATTGTTTAACTGGTTATTTTTCTCTCCCTTCCCTGAATACTTTAGAAAGCCAAGGTCCCATATAGTGAAGAATTATATAGCAAAGCCTGACAATTATCTGGGACTTGAAATGGAATCCAGTGAATTCTACAAGTTTGTTTTTTTTTTTAAAATGAGAAGTAGAATAAGGACCTCAGTGTGCCCTGCAGTTCTTGTTCTTTGTTCTGTTAATCTGGCTTTTCCTCAATCCTCATTTGAAAAGCTGGAAGACACCCATTTGTATCATTGCTTATAAAACAGTGTTCTTTCCCTCAAAGACAGCTGGTAGTAGTCAGGGGCAAGTCTTCCCCTTGTCTTTTTTGGGTTCACTCCCTGATTGGAAACCCTAGTGATAGAACAGCTGTTTGAACACCCAGATTCCCATAATATACAACAAAGTGTGTACTACTCTCCTGAAGAAAATACTTTCTGGTTTTTTATTTTAAAAATATTATTAGTTCTCAGACTAATAGACCAGTCCTTAATAAATTTCTCCCATCACAGATATAAGGCAAAATGTGAGCGGGTCTTTAGGAAATTGAAAAGCTGAGAACAGTTCCTAAATCCCACTTTAATTTTGCCTTAAATGCCTTTTTGTAGACATTGCCCAACTATTTATAGATAAAATTTTCTTCAAAATTTGTCTTTGCATTTCCTCACTAATCAGCTGAGATTTTGCACAGAATCATGTTCTAAACAGTAGTTTGGAGTTAACATGAACATCTTAGCCCTCAGTTGTGATCTCCAGGGAGTAGCCTGTCCCATTATTGGGCCAAAGAATATCATTCTTTAGCACTCAGAATTTTATGATATTATCACAATGGAACTTAATTCTACCATTCATCCTGCTACAGATTATTTTGGAACTTCATCCTCATTGGCAAAACACATTTAATTTTCAGATAAAACTTCTTCTCTGACGATCTGTAGCCATTTGCCAATGAGTTTATGCTGTTCTTTTGACTGTAGTATGCAATTTACTCTATTGCCTTTCTTCACCTGATTTTCTAAGAGAGAAGAAAATAAAGCTACTGGCAAGCTTATTCTGTAAGACTTGTCTTGGTCTTTGTCCATTATAACATCTCTCCATTTTATCTTTCCAAGATATATTTGTGTTTTGGGGTTTTTTTGTTGTCTTTTTTTTTTTTTTAATAAATAGTCAAAACTGCACACAAAAGCACACTGGAACTATCTCCTTAGGATTTTTCCTTCCTGCCTTATTTAATATCCTTTCTTCACGTGTCCCAATATTGTCAGGCATCTTTTATGGTCATATATCTTTTGTTTCTATTTGCTAGCCTCTTCCATTGGAAAAAGTGCCAAGTAACATTATTTGATCTATGTGCTATAAGGATTTTAAATAGTTTGACAGTAGTACACTTACTTGCTGAATCTATTTAAATGTTAATTTACTTATAAATGTCTCAGAGGTTTTAATATTCAAAAGTTGAAGTGGAATTTGCTAGCTTGAAATGCACTTTTCAGGTTTTCATATTCTATTCAATACTTACATCTTTTCCTTTTATGCTTTTTCAGTTTTATATTGATATTAATTCTAAATATGATTGTGCTTTGTGCTCCATTATTAGCAGAGGACTTCAGATGTTTAAATGCAGGTGACTAGGGCTGTCTGAATGCCTCAACATATCTGAAAGACACAGTCTATGTAAGAGCCTTTCTGGCCTGGAAGCTGGAGGTCAGTTGGCTTTCTTTAACATGTACATAGCAGAAACAATGTTGATATTTAGGAAATGGCATCTCACTTCAAATTTTCTTTCTAAATGATCAGATTGTTTTAATGATCTAGTGCTGTTTTAGCATCTTTCTGCTATCCTTCTTGGGCTTCAGCTGCTATTGTAGAAAGATGCATGTTTCCAAAAGGGTCTTTGTCCTCCACACCTCTCTCGTAGGTGTGTCTAAAATAACTTAGCAAGTTGGAAATACCACTAGTTTTCCATGTTTAAAGAACTAATACTACCAGGACCACCATAGGTTTTCAGCTTTGTATTGTAGATTCAGGAGTCATCAGATAAAACAGTCATTTTAAATTTTCACAATATATATAAATCAGAGAGTCAATAGGTCAGTTAAGACCTATATGTAGCTAATAGACTCTTGAGATATATTCACATCAATACGAAAGCAGTCATGGCTGCCTGCATAATTGTCCAAATTTTATTCACCTTTTGCTTGCGATATTAAAGCATCTGCTTAGAATTTGGTGTGCAGCATCACTTCAAGTGTCGCGAGACTAAGATATCCACATAGATCTAGGATATATTAAACAAAGCAGAGACAAGACCCATTCTCCAGTAGCAGCACCTGAAAGCCATGTGGGATAACCTAGGACACCCCACACGCATGTGAATGAAATCATTCCATAGGTCTGCACACTAGCACTATGGATGCTGAGATATCTAACTCGCTTGTTTATTTTGACCCTTAAATTTAACCATCAATAGTCCAGGGATAAATTCATTTAAAACTGTTTTAAGTGTTACTTATTTACAGAAGTAATTATTACTTCTTTTTTTTTCTTTTAACTATCTCTTCAATTCTTAGAAAGATCTTAAGGCAAGCATTCTAACCTTAAAGGTGTGACCTTAATCTTAACTTGTCAGGTTGGTGTTGGATCCCCAAATGCAATAAATTTCCTGGAAGGGACTTGAGCAGCTCTGCTTCTTCCTCCTCAAGACTGGAAAAAAAAATGTCCTTAGAAAAGACGACAAAAAGACAGTGTAATTCATTGTCTTGGCTCGGACAGTGACTGACAGCAGATGACTAGTAAAGATAAAAAAGAAAGAACATCAGTTTCTTCCTCAGTCTGCCCTCACTACACTTCAGTGCTTGCAAACCATGGACTTTTTGAGAAAAAAGTGAGATCTCTTTATTCTGCAGACACTGCTACAGTTTTTCTTCTGTAAATGTGATTTTTTTTTACCTGGAAACAATTAACGTCTACAAAACAAGTCTTTTTACAGCTCTTAGCAGTGACTGCTGCAATGCTTTTCTGTAGCAGACGTATTCACCAGGGAGATGTTATCTAGATATGAGTAAAACTGGACAAGTTGGTAAAGTAGCAGTTTATAGTCCTTTTCTAAGCAATGTTTAGCAGGAGGGCCAGGTGGTGGTACCATTTTGGACAGCCTCAGAGAAAGAGCTGCACGTCTGACATTTAGAAAGGTAGATTCTGGCTTGAGAGACAGGTAGTCCCAGCCATATGACAGATACAAGTTGCTGTTTCTGCAGCTCTTATGGATTACAGAGCCCTGTAGCACATTAGAAATCCTGGGGTGTAATGCACCTGTTTCTAGTAGTGAATTGATGAGATCAGATACCTGTCACCCATCCAGACAATATTGTCAGTTTCAGGCCTCAAACAAGCATCTCTGTTCTGCTGAAGAAGAGAAGAGACTGTTCCATGCTGAAAAACATGTAATGCTTTTTTTTTTTTTCTGGCAGGGGTTTTCTTTGCCTTGTTTTTTCTGGCTTAAAAGATGCAGATGTTTAGAATCTTTACAATGGTTTCATGGAGCAAGGATTAGTGCAGGCTGGAGGAAAGGTGTTGAGATACAGTAAGTTTCCTATGTTTTAATTATTTTATTTTATAGATATCACCACCCCACAAAAGTAAGCACCACCAGTAAAGACTATAACCTTTTATTTTAAGCTTCATCTTTAATTTTGCCAAGTGGATAAAGACAAGCAAACAAACAAAGACAACCCCAACACTCATGCACCCACCCAAATAAACACAGGACTTCCCCCTAACCTATTACAAAAATGGAGATCCAAGAAAGTATTTTATTTAATTTTTGTCACTGTTGTGTTTTAATGTCAATTAAGACCATATTTTCCTAGCTGATCTTCAAAAATATGTCTAATTTCATCATTTTTAAAAGAAAAAAATATATTTGTTGTCTTGACCCTTCAGGGAGAACGACATGACTTTTAGAAGTCTTTGTGTCAGTATAATTCAGCATAACGCTCTCTTAAATTCTGAGTTAGAGGATTAGCCTGGTGCAACAACAACTGTTTTCTGTCTATCAGCTGTTAAAGTTACTGGCTAAGTGCAATGTGTAACTGGCTCCTAGGCTAAAATGCTGATTCCTCTCTAACTCTGATGACAACCACATTAACTAGGAAGTCTCTTGGCTCCAGTGGCTTTCTGTTAAATATTAAACCACTGGAAAGACAATCTCTCCTGTGATAAGAATATCTAGTAGCAGACTGAACTAGTTTTGAATTTAATGACAAGGCAGTCTAAACTATTTATTTCTGTTATTTTATAAACAGAAAACCTAGCATATTTTAAAATAAATTATCAACTTTTTTGTCTCTGAGTAAAATCATACTTACTAAAATCTCATACTAAAATCACACTTACTAAAATCATGCTTAGTAAAATCATAATGTTTAGGCATCTGAGTGCAGTAGAAAAATAGTAATTTTAAATGTTGCCTGTTAGAAGTCTCTTTTCAAATTCCAGGACACTAATATCTTGGGAAAATTAGAAAATTCAGATAGGTTATCTCATTTGAGTAATGCTTTAGCTTTGATAGATATAGAATCCATAAACTTATGCCCAAATAAAAATGCAAACAAATAAATATGCATATACGTATACATATATGTTTGTGAAATAAGGCTCTGGAATATATGTCTTCCAGTTCCTCAACATCCTATAAGCAATTCTCACTGTGTGTAGCCTGCCAAGTCTCACACATAGAGAACTAGCTCACAGGACCATGTCAGATATTTGATAGCTTTTGTACTCTTGGAGGTCTCCTGCAGCTTCTCTCCTACCCATACAAATTATTTTGCTGAGACCGTAAGTGCTTCAGTTTGCAGCAATAAGGTAACTCAGGTGTCTAAGCTTCCTTCTGCTCTGGTCAGATACACCTCTGCTCTGCTGCTGTGTCAGAGATACTGAGACTAACTCCAAGCAAGCTGATACATTTATATACCACACCGAAATGCAGAAAATTGCTCCCTGAAATCCTTGGGAAAAGGACACTCTTGCATTAACATACAACTGCACCACACGTGATCAGCCTTATAAAATAATTTATTCAGTTGTACAAATACAGATAGTAGGGTTACTTTGCATGCAGTTTCCTGATCTGGTTTGTTCATATTTCCTATTTGCTCCATATGGCAGACTAGAACTAACATCATGCCTATCTTTGACATGGTTCATTATGCAAGGTCTTAATTCATATCATCTAGTTTAAATGTAGAGCTGTAAAGCAGGCTCTGAACATATTGGAGTGAAAGCTGCCATTTTTATTAAAGGATGGTTGATAGAATAAGTCACCTGGTACAAAAAAGGAATTAAAGAATTCGTGGCATAGGAGTTTTTTGTAACCTTACTTTTTTTAGTAAATTTAAAAATTAGTTTCACAAAAACTCATATTTAAATAATAATTTTAGAAAGTAATCGCAGAGTAACTTGAAATACATCATTAGTTAAATTTATCTCTTTGGGGATTTAGATTCTTAAGTTCTTGCCAGTATCAGAAAAGTGATAGGCAGTCTCTTGGTAATAAAGTATAGTACAGGCAAAAAAATTAATTGGAGGAAATACTGGTATTGTAAAGTAACTGGCAATAAAATGGCTGAAAATGGCAAAACATTTTAAAATAAAATAGTCTTTATTGATTTATGTTAGATACACAAAGACAGAATCATCTAGGGTGTATTGACAGATGGTCAATCAGTTACAAATTTTTTTTTAATGTCTAGGTCTCGATGTTTCGAAGGTAAGGTATGTAGTATAATTGTCATTGATTCGTATATTATTTACTTAAGTAACCAGTTTCAAGTGAATAGGAGTATTTCATGTGAGTTTGAGTACTGTAAATTGATACAGGCAAATGTATTTTATATGCTTCTAAAGAATGCAAGTGTCATACCAAGTTTTGTGGCAGAGTAACAAGCATTTTACACAACGAAAACAAATTGTTACCTCTTCGTGGATCACTGGATAAATTGATAATTTTTATTTCTTGAAATATTTCCACTCTGCAATAATCACATAATAATAGCACTATGAGCTAAACAGCCTTTGCTTGATTAGTCTGTTCTAAACACCTTGAACCATTAAAGAAAGTACAATATAAGATGTCTAGAAAATGTTGCCCTCACAGGGGTGCTCTTCTCAAACTCCCATGTCTACTTTAATTGCTTCTTTTTAACCATTTAACTTTCCTTTGACGTGTTGAAGCACTATGTAGACAACTGTTTGAACAGATTGAAAATTGTCTCATTCTTTCAAGCATGTGTCAGGATGTTTTTACGCTGCTGCTATGTTGCTGTCCTGTTTACTTTTCAAACAGTAACCACTGTACTGAAATCAAAAAGGTATATATATTTTGCTTTCCATAAAAACAATATCACAGTACATCTCATTAACTACAACAAAATTAAGAATCTGTAGATTATTAAGGAACTGTTCAAATCATGTGCAGTAAGCATGCAAGGTGTCTCAAGAAACTGGTTTTCTAAAGTGTGAGAATGACAGGCTGAAGACTGTGATTTCTGAGGCTCAAGAAAAGTGTAGTTTAAAAATAAATTGCCTCTGAATCCAACAAGCATCTGTCTCTACAAGCAGACATGTTTCTGTGCAGTGGCTTAAGTCTTTTAATTCTTTATTATCAAACATGTCTTCATCTTGGATATAAGTTAAGACCTTTCCTGCTAGAATTTGAAATATTAACCTTAGGATAATGCAACCTTAAAAAAATACTGATTATATTTAATAAATGTTTTTTTAATTTTTTTTAAAAAATGAATAAATAATTTTTTGAAAATAAAATGTAGGTAAGTCATGTTAATAAAGACAAACATGCCTTGAAAGTACATAGACTCTCAGATGTTAATTCTTTCCTAATAACCCTTGACTATTATATTAACTAAATATAATAGTAGACAACATTATCATGGATCCTGCTTCCCAAAATAATATAGATATCTTCAATTAAATAGCAGTAACTATTATATACTTCAGTGCACTGAATATAAAACTTTGCATATCAACAGGCAGAAACACTTAGACGTGTTAAAACAACACTCCGAAACTATTGAAACAAAATGGGAGTAAGAGAAAACAAACTTTTCTGTACAGTTATTTTTGCCAGGAGATGAGGGATTTTGGTTCATCCTAACTGCAATTTACAACACAGGCATGCCCTAAGCTGGTCATCTTGAGCAGATTTATAACAAAAGAAAAGAAATAGCCACTTTCAGGTGATTTATCTTACCCTCATATTCAGGCCTAAAATGGGTCATAAATTGAACACCAGATACCCTTTTTTCCTTATATTGACCACTGAGTCAGATAACATTCTCAGGTGTATGTTTATTTTATACATGCCTGAAGTCATCTTTAAGGCAGACTATTTTCATCACATGTACCTCTGCTAATTGTTCCCTCTCCCCTGCTCCCTCCCCCAAAAAAAGAAATTGGTGAAAAAAACCTATTACTTTTGTGCCCATTTTTGTAGTGATGGTGAACAATTTTCTTGACAGGCTATGGGTAGAGAATTTTTGTTAACAACCTTACATCCGTTTTACATATATTCACACAATAATGAATAAGGAACTCAAAGTACATTCTTGTAATTAAAATATATTTCTCCAGTGTAGTATTAACTATAACTTTTTAAATAAATATATTGTTCCTATGAAGAGTGATCAAAAGTAGTTCAGTGAAAGATTTAATTTCAGTATGCTTCTTTCTATTTTGGAAATTGCTGGAACACATATTGCATTTGTTAATGTAGTAGAAAAGTACTGACCCCTCCTTCTCTCTCAATACATCCAATTGTCCTGATTGTACAAGCCACACAGTGTCAAGTTATTTCTTATTAGCCTGATTTAGAACTGGGATTCAAGTACCTGTATGTGACATGCAATCCATGTAAGCTGCTAAAAATTAAAGGACAATTCAGAGCTGTTCTACTTCGTATAATTAACAATTGGAGCCACAGCTTCAATCTGACTCATATTTCCCAAGCAAGTGTTCTAATCACTGGTGTATAGAGGCAATCACTCATTTGTTCTGGCCCAGTGAATATTTATTTATTTAAAATGGAACAGCTCCAGGAAGAAAGGCAGAGACTGATGTACTGTGTTTTAGTTGCAGGGCAATTACATAACAGAATTTATGTTAGTCAATAAATCCCTGCAACAGGGAATCACAAGATAAAACTATTACAAAAAGTCTCAGTCATACATTTAGACAGTTGGCAGTTCTGAGAAATGGTACTGTAGCTGAAACATAATTCTCTTTAAAAACATACTTCGCCAGAAATGAAAAAATAGTTCTGTTCACACTAGTATTTTAGACACAGAAGTACTATACTGCCTGTTTCCATGATCTCTAACCCACCAAATGAAGACATAGAATGGGACTTGGACAGTAGTCCAAGTGACTAATATTCTAATAACAAGTAATCAAGATTCTACTGCCAATGTGGTACCTAATCCCAAAGGAAAAAAACCAACCAAACAAAAGAATTCAGTCTTCTTATATTCAATTTTTTTGTCTATTACATCCCTAGCTCTTGAGGAGATAAGACTAACTTTTTCTCTTTCTACTGTCATAAACTTTTACCAGATCAATGATGTTTGTTGATGCTTTAAATACTATGGTATCATAAATAATGTTTTTTTGCCAATCTACATTAATACAAATATTGGACTGTTATGAAAATTTACAATATTTGTAAGAATCATAGCCCTGTCCATTTAAATTGTTGACATTTATTTTAATTTAAGAACTAAAAATTGTTAATAATAGAAAAATTGTAGAGAAGAAGCAAATTTTGATTTATAAGAGTATCTGACAAATAGGGGTTTTTATTACTTACTCAAGTTGCTCTTTCTGCAAGCAAAATATTTTTTGTGTAAGAGGAAGGTAATAAAGTAATCCACTATATATCCTTTGTTTAACACACAAGTTCAATGGTTTTGAAAAACACTATCATTTTTACAGCAAGAGTACAGTTTTCTAAAAAAAAATACCAAACAAACACACAACCAAAACAACGTAGTAGACTTTTCCACAGTTTAGTATTTTATAGTTGTATAAAAATATAAAGCAAAAATGGGAAAAAACACATAATAATTTCAGGTAAATCCATGGAAACCTGAATTGTCATTAAATCTATGAACAATATGTATTTTTATTCCCTATGTCTATGCTTATTGCTTATTTCATATGACTTTCAAAACTTTGAACTTTCCTTTTTTTTTTTCCTCTGGTACAAATTTAATATTAATTACATCCATTTCTGATAGATAATTCCTTCTGCCATGCAGAATGTCTGATACATATTGAGAGAGGTGTCAGAAATTAAAAGTACTTAGGCTCTGGAAATCAATCCACATTGTATGATTTTCATAAATGTCTCAGTTAAACACAAAGAAATATGCAAACAAACTTAACTTACAATGGAGAGAGGTATAAAAAAAGATGAGAGAAAAGTGTATCACTTTCAGTGTAGGCATGTAAACTACTGCAGCATCTGATGGTGTCAGAATGTGGGAATGGATTAAGATGAATTAAGACTGAATTGTGTTTTGGAGAATTAAGGAAATTATATTCAGTCCACGTTTTACTGAAGCTTATGTGTGTTACTGACATGTTAAAGAAAAGGTACTTGTTAAACACAGGTTTATTTCCTGTTTTTTCCTATTAGCAAGCTTTTCAGGTGACATAGAAGCACATGGGAAATGCAAGGGGTTCAGGACCACAAGAGAATCCAGCAATTTATTACATAAGAGTGTAAGTTGATGGCTATGAAGAAAGCATTTAGAGATATGTGAGGTAGTGACCACATCTGTGAGCTGAAGTCAGTTAACTGAACAATAATATAACGTGGAAGGAATGATAGCAGGGGCAATACAAGGCAATATTAATGCTAGAATACTTTTACAATTTTGTCTTCTAATGCTTCACTAATAGTTAAGTAGAATGTGTATTTATGGGTATATTGGTACATTTAATGACATCACCAATGGTTTATTTCTCCTTCTCGGTGTCAAAGATCCAATTTTCTTGCTGCATACGCTGACAATGGCCCGACATCTGCTCTTAACTTTCCATCGCACTTTGGCAATTGAGGCCACTGACCTAGTCTAAGTGCCCAGATGCACTTTATATTCCTATAAGGAAGCTTTTAAGAAACTTGATCATTTTAGACCTTAAATCAATCCAAAAGTAGGATGGGAGCTGTTGCAGACTGGAGCATTGCAGGTAGGAGTCATTTAACTGAGGTGATTTTTAGAAAAGTTGCTGTCATTCAGGCAACAGCCTTTGAGGAGCTACTAACACTCACAGGTCATTAATCCAGCACACAGGTTCATCTACTAGAGCCTCTCTACACTGCTCCAGGTAATATTTTGGTAGCCAGCTGAATGCCAGAACTGCTCTGAAAGATTTGCATTTTCCTAATATGTTAATTTATCAGACAGTGAGCTTTTCTTTCAGTCAGCTGTCTAAAGGGAATCTTGCTAGTAGGGAGAAGTTGTGACAATAATGTACTTATGATGAGGGCAAGAATATCACCAAAATATATACAAATTTAAATCATTAAACTGTCAGGCTGTAGGATTGCTTTTAACCAAGTTATGGGCAGCTAAACACGGTTACACAGTTTTTAACTGTAGGAAATTTTATGAGAGCCATAATTTAAAAGCAGCTTATAGAGACAAAGGAGATAAATAGGCAGTGTCAGCAGGTGAATCAGACCTCTAGAGCTCTCCATACTCTGCTGCAGGTTGAAGGAAGGCAGGCAATGACAGTCCTAACCAAAACACATTGTGTGATTCCTAGACATGTGGTGAATGCCTGGTACTTAGTTACCACCGTGGGTTAAGCCACAAAACGGTGCCACATTGTATTTGTGGGGTGAAAAAAGGTAGCCTTATCTTTCTGCATCTTTTTCTGCTTCTGTGGAAATTTGAAAGACGGAAGGGAAAGAAAAGACATATTAGTAACATACATAACTTTTAATCTTCTGGAGTATCCAGTATATTTGCCTTTAAAAGGTATTCTAGTATACCTCCAGCCTGTTTCACATTATCTGACTTTTCATGAATTTCCTCTTCCTGCTTCTGGAGCATGTATTAAATATCGCTATTAATATGACATTTAACAAACACATGTTATATTTACACTCAACTTCCTCTTCACACAGTATATGACTCTATATGGAAAACACCGCATCTTAAACATAGTTAATTCCTGAAGGCCTTTCTTACTAATGAAAGGCTTAAGTAAAGGAAACATTGATTACTTCACCCTTCTCCGTATCATGTTCCAGCTGTTCCCCTTCCCCCTTCAGCAGCTGGCTCTCATTTTCCCTAGTCTTTCTTTTGCTCCTGCTGTAGCTGTAGAAGCCCATCTCATTAACTTTCAGATCCCTCAGCAGGTTCAAGTCCAGATGGGCTTTGGCTTTCCTAACCCTATCCCTCCATGATCAGACAGTATCTTTATACTCCTCTAGGGCTGCATGTCTCTGCTCGAATATCCTGCGTGCTTCCTTTTCACATTTCAGTTTCATCAGGAGCTCCTTGCTCACCCACGCAGTCCTTCTGACACTTTTCTTTGACTTGCTAAACCTTGGGTTGGGCCACCCCGGAGCTTGCAAGAAATGATCCTTGACAATCAACAATCTCTCCAGGACACCACTTCACTCTCAGCTTATTGAATATTGTGACTAGCATCTGCCATAGACTCAAGCAGACTAGCTCAGCACAACCATCACGTATCAGCTATTTTGGGTTACAAGTCTAAAAAAATAGAAGCAATCATCAACGCTTGCTCTGATAAGTCTATCATCAATCAGCTTCCACTATTATAAATTACACGTCTCTTTTTCTAGGAGAAATTATTATGAAGTTGCTTTTATTTTTGTTTGCCTGTGGATTCTTTGGTTCCTTGGTTTCTATTACGAATTACATTGGTTCTTAAAGTGTGTTCTATCTTCCAGCTTCCAGAAATACCATCATAAGAAATACTTACTTTGTGGACTTACATGTCCCAAAGTGAGGAAAGAGCATCCTCCACTAAGAAAGAACAAAAGGAAACGTTCAAATTATATTTTGTACCTCCTGATGTGACCTTGAGATCGTGGTATTTATGAACAGCTACCAGTATGTTAATACTCTGGAACATGTATTTCTGACAATATGACTTGGATAAATGTGCTATATGTTGTATCCATCCCTGCACGGTACAAGGTTAAAGATTTAAGGCATTTCTTCAGTACAACACATAGTTTTATCTTAATTTAAAGCATTCATACTTTAGCCTCAAAACAGTGCATTTCAAGCACACTTGTCCTTGATTTTGTCCCTTTTACTTTTTTTTCCCGTTTTATCAAGGCAAAGCAAAAGCTGAAAAATGAATGTGAATGGTATCTCATCTCAATTTACTTTCATTTACATTACATTTCATGTACCAGTTTGGAAGGCATTTAAAATCAAGTAATTATTGACTAACTGACAAGTCAAGGGAAGGACATTAGCTCAGAACATGTTGACTGCTTATTGCTAAAAATCAGAATGAAATTTATAGTGAGTCAGTGAAAGCTGTCTGAAGAAAGTCTCTGGTCATACCATTTTACTACCTCCTGTTTTACTACCTTTAGCTTTTTTGTCCCTCTGAAACAGTATGCCTCCTGTACCTTCTTCATTTTCATTCCCAGTTTCAACTACCACTTTTCCTCTTTTAAAAAACATCTATTTCTTTTCTATTTCATCTTTCTCACTCTTTTTTATTAGTGTGTTGCCATATAAGCAAGACAAAGGAACTATTTTTCCCAGCATTCAAAACGTACTTTCCAATTAGTTTGCATACCACTGGGCATCTAAATTTAATATTAGAAAAATTAGTTAAGCATTTTGAATTACAGCAATATAATAATACCAAAATTTAATATGAATGTTCAAGAAAACCCTGAGGAAACATTTTAATCAGCTAGCTCTGGCCAGGCATGGCCAATTAAAATACTTTGAATTAACCATCTTCAGTCCTTCAAAGTGAGATGAAAACTTGGTCTTCTGAATTTTCACACATGGAATAATAAGCTTAGGATCAGTGGCCTATAGAAAGAGACAGAAACCTGAGGACATCTACCACTGATTCTGGATAATGAGTCTACTGTCACCAGAAGTGACATTTAAACAATTTGATGCAAGAAAGTTGAACCAGTAAGAACAGAAAAAAACCTTTAATGTTACTGTCTTGGGAAAAATCAGTTCAAACAATTTCTTGTGGTTAAGCTTAAGATTAAACTGGGGTTTTTTTTGGTTGTTTTTTTTTTTTTTTTTTTTAGAGAGTATATTCATTTACAGAGAGTAGAGGAAAGAGAGACCTAATGCAGATTTAGATTTATCCTGGGCTGTCTCTACCTGGTTGGATTTAGCCTTTACAGTTCAGAGTGTTTAATATCAAAGTTCAGACATTTTTTTTTTCCATTCCTTTTCCAGACAATTTAGGGGAAAAGGAAAAAATAAAAGGCCTTTTAATGTTTAACAGACTTCAGGCATGCAGTCATTGATGAGACATAGGCATTTCTAAAGAGCTGTTCAGCCCACTAGGGTCTGAGTTGTTCACTTAAGCCATTTCTCTCTTGCCAATGCTACAAACTCAATTTTGACAAACAGATTTCTAATTTAGTCTTGTGCCTAATTCAGGTGTGATTAAGCAAGGCCATTATGTTTCTTTTCATCTTCTTTGTTTTGTTCTTTGTTTGTAAGATCTTCGTTTATGCAGACATAAGCAATGAACTATGTTAGCTGTGAATATGAAGAGGAAAAGGAAGGTGGCACTCCTGAGCATTTGCCTCAGATGCACCCTCAAAAAAAAAGAAAGGAAAAAGAAGGCAAAAAGGAAGAAAAGAAGGCTTTCTTTTAAACGAGCTCATGTCATTAATCTGGCTAACAGTGGGTCTGTTAAATCAACAGAGCAGGGAGTGCCTGCTCAGGCACATCTCATTGCTCAAGAATCTCAGCCCATTTACTTCTGCTGATATTGCACCAAACACTGAATCTGATATCAGCATGGTTTGGTATTTCAGCTTCAGTCTTTGTTGCTAATGTTCATGAATATTCACAGAACTCTCAGTCTGAAGGTATATCTAGCATTGAGGGCATTTCTTTGTATTGGACTACTTCATTAAGATTATCTTCTGTATTTATTTTCTCTTTTTCATCACCTTGTAATTTCAATGGAGAAATTGTTCAGCAGTTAGCTGAAAGTTAAATGACTGAGTATGTACGCTAATATAAATAACTTTGGAAAGAGACTGATTGAACCAAATGCATGCAGGGATAGATTAAACGATATATAAAGTTGTTCTCATGCAAATTACATTATAGTTTAAATAAAGTTTCCTATCTGAAAGCCTCCTGATTGATTTACACTGCATGTTTAGGACAAGGTTGAGCAGGGCTACAATGAAGATTATTTAATCTAATCTCTTTTGTAGATAGAATTAGACACCTGCTTTTGCTTGAACAAAGCATTAACTGCAAAAAGCCAAAAAAATTTAATTATACCCTCTTATTAAAAAAAAAATTCCCTTTTTGTATAAAACTTACTTCACTACAGGTGTCTTCTGCAACCTTCTGAATATTATCTTAAACAAATGTCAATGATTAATTGCATGAGAGTTTGGCAAAATGATTAAAAGCAGAGCTTGTCGCAAAATCTGATTGAAGGCTTATGCCCCATAAAATTACCATATTGTCAGTCGGGTCTGTGGAGCTACAGAAACTTCATTATTTATCAGAAAAGTTTCTCTCTGCAACTTCAGTATTTTGGTAGAGACATACATGTACAGTGAATAAGCTTTAAACTAGAAAAAAAGCTTAGTTGTTTTTAAGCAATATTCTTAATCTATAGAAAACAGAACAAAGAAAATGTGATACTCTTTTGATAATTCTGCAAAATTATAGAAGAGTCAACTATATTGAAACTTAATAGATAAATTAGCTGGCATATATCAGGTCTTCAATATACTGAGCGAGTGAGTAGCACATTTATGATTATAAGAACACACACTAATTGGGTTTTCTTCTAAAGTTACCAAAAATATTCAGGGATACATTTGTAAAAATAAAGAAATAAATGTTTGAAGACAGAGGGCTAATTCTGAAATGGTAGTAATGTTGAAGTTATCTCCTAAATAAACTAGACAGACGAAGAAAGGCTGAATTTTCAGGCTGAGAAAGTTGGGGCTGTTCAGCCTGGAGAAGAGAAGGGTGCATGGAAACCTCATGACATCTTCCAGTATCTGAGGGGTGCCTACAGAGAAGCCAGAGAGGGACTCTTCGTCAGGAACTGTAGTCATAGGACAAGGAGTATTGGTACAAACTGAAAGTAGTGAAATTCAGGTCAGATATTAGGAAGAAATTCTTTACTGTAAGGGTGATGAGACACTGGAACAGGTTGCCCAGGAAGGTTGCAGATGCCTCAACCCTGGCAGTGTTCAAGGCCAGGTTGGATAAGGCCTTGAGCAACCTTATCTAGTGGGACATGTCGCTGCCCATAGCAGAGGAGGGCTGGGACTAGATGAACTTTATGGTCACTACAAAACCCCTTAACATTGTATGCTTATATGATTTTATATGAGGGATTCTTAGGATTTTTTCCAATTTCTCTTTTCTTTTTTCTTTTTTTTTTTAATTAACTACCTCTTTCCATGGACATGGTAGAGAGAACACAAATATATATTGCTGAGACAGAACAGTTGAAATGTGTCAAATTATCATCAAAGTCAGCGGAGTTAATGCAGATCCCCTAGTGTTTGGAGTGAGATTTTTTACAAAAATTAAAAGTGTGCAAGATTGAAACACTAGGAAATGGAAAGTGGCTGTTAAAAGGTGGCAAAGGAAAGGCCAGGAGAGGGAACTACACTTGATGAATCAGAACATTTACAGTATATCCCAGTGGAGAGGTTTTGTCAGATGAAACAGACAGTGAACTTTCAGAGTTTTTTCTGAGTTAAAAGCCCTATTAAAAAACTGTGCAAAGAAGATAATTATTTCTTTTCTTTAAGTTTTCAAACCTTTCTATATTGCTCAGTTAAAAGAATTGTATTCTCTACTTACTCTATTGCAACCAGAAATTCACAGAGGCAAACAAAATTGTCTTCTGCATTTTATAGTATAAGACACTGAATTAATAAAATTCTGATCCTGTTGTGCCTTACATGGTACTCTGCCACAGAATCATGGAGTGGCTTTGCTGGAAGGCAGCTCTGGAGATCATCCAATTCAACCAGCCTGCTCAGACCAGTGTCAGCTACAGCAGGTTGCTCAAAATCATGCCCAGCTGGAGTTTAACTATCTCCAGGATGTAGATTCCACAAAAAACTTGACCCGATTTGACCACTCTCACAGTAATAGAGATTTTTTTTCTTTTGTTTAAATAGAACTTCCTGTATTTCAGTTGTGCTTATTACCTCTTTTCCTGAGAGCATCATGGACACCTGTTCACTTTGGCATTCACCAGGACCTCTGGCTAGTTTTGCAGAGCTCCTTTCCACCAAGTCAGCCCCCAGGCAGTCAACATGGGTGCATGGGGTCGCTCCTCCCATCATCAACAAACTTGTGAAGGATGTGTTTGCTCCATCATCCGGGTGACTAATGAAGATGTTAAACAGTGTTGGCTAAAGTGCCAGCCTCTTCTAATCTCCCACTAGACTTTGTGTTGCTGCAATCCTTTAAGCCCAGCAGCTCAGCCAGTTTCTAGCCCCACTTTTACTTTGAGCATGTTTTGTCAGACAGCATCCTGTTAAAGTCAAGATAAAAAACATCCACTGCTTTCCTCTCATCCTATCCTTCTAGTTAGTTATCTCCTTCTGGAAACTTCAGATTTGTCAGGTGTACTAAAAAAAAAAATAAAAATCACATTAATCTTATTGCCCTTCATGTGTTTGTAAACAAGCATGATGATTTGCTTGATAACCTTCCCAGGGTTTCAAGAGGATGGACTAGGCTCTGCTTGGCGGTGCAAAGCAATAGGACAAGAGGCAACAGGCAGAAATTGATTCACAGGAAGGATTCACTTGAACATGAGTAAGAACTTCTTTATTGTACAGGTGACTGATCCCTGGAATAGGTTGCCCACAGAGATTGTGGATTCTCCCTCACTGGAGATATTCAAGACCTGTCTGGATGCAATTCTGTGCAATATGCTCTAGGATGACCATGCTTGAGCAGAGAGGTTGGACCAGGTGACTCTATGTGGTCCCTTCCAACCTGACCCATTCTGTGATTCTGCAATTCTGTGCATTACATGATGTTATAATGAACTAAAGCAGGGAATCTGGTATTTCCTGCAGTTTTTATGTGAATGATTTCTGATTTCTGCTTATTACTTTTAAGACTATGAATACCTTGTCATAAATTACCCTTTGAACATTTGACAGCAGTGATCTTTTTTATGTGCTAAAATATTAAATATCCATGAGTCTTCTTCAATTAATAAATTAGTTGGTATTCTGTGGTGAAACTGCATATTTGCTTCCTGATCTCTACAGAGCTCTTAACAACGGGTAGAACTAATGGGGCCAGACAGAGCGTGGCTTTTCCTACTGCATGGGTGAGGCAGTTTAAATGGCAACGTGTCTTGGATCTGGATAATGTTGTGTATTAAAGAATCAAAATTTGAGGTTTTAACCTACTTGATTCTCACACATTCAGTTCGCCTTTCACCTGCCCACCCACTCATAACATTAGGTTCTGTAGGTCTTGAATTCTCTTTTCATCAGGGAGATGGCTTCCAGACTAGGGGTACTGGGCAGAAAGGTAATGACATACTGCTGCTTGCAGCTACCAGTCTTGGGCATTATTGGTCGGGGTCTTCTCTTGTCAGTTTTTCCCATGCTACTCCCCAATCTCCAAGAGCTTTCTCTACTTTCATGATCTTCCCTCCAGCCAGGATGTTTGCTGCCTTCTTTCTGGGTCCCCATCTCACTAAGACCACATTTTTGGGAAGCATTTTTTCAGCATCAGCTCTTCTATATAGATCTCAAAGTCCCTGATTTTCCTAATTTAAATTGTCCCTGTACAGAAGCAAAGTATGTGATCAGACTCCTGTGGTTTATATGTGGTTTCCTCTCATGTCTACTTTCTAAGTGGAGGATTCATTTTGTTTACTCCAGGGGTTATTAGAGCAGACAACCTAGCCAATACTAATGACAACTAGAAAGTACCAGGTTTATCCTTAGAGTTCAGAAGTTCAGTCTGGGTTATTCATCCCCACTTTCACAGACTGCCCATTATCTGCTGCTCGTTTACACTGACAACAGGTAGACTTTTTCATCTATAACACTCTATGGTCCATGGTAATCAATTTAGATGTAGACATCTATATTTCATCACTTCATCATCTCACCCATTCATATACATAGTGATATTCAGAACAGAGTGACAGTTGTTGTCTTTTTCTCTAAAACATAAAGGAAACAATCTAATAGACAATATGTAATTTTTGGTTAAAAAAAAGAGGTAAAAGATACAACTGAATTTGATTTGATTCCCAGAAATAGCCTACATTTTTTAATTTTTAAGAGGATATGATACCAGAAAAACCTCTGAAAATTTCATACTTTGTAATGTGGTACTGATTCAATAGTTAAGACCTATTGGTCTTGGCATAGTTAAATGTTTTGTCTAGGCCTAGAAACCTCTCTACTTAAAGGAAATACATGTCTGAAGCTTGATTTATCCCAAGTGTCTTAGGAGGAGATAAAACTTATTTTTGTGCTGGTTTTGGCTGGGGTATAATTAATTTTCTTCACAGTGGGTGATAAGGGGCTATATTTTGGATTTGCGCTGAACACAGGGTTGATAATATAGAGATGTTCTTATTATTGCTGATGTGATAAACACATATTATGGTGTTGGCTTTTCGCAAATATTGGAGTAAATACCATGTGTTGTGCATTATAATGTTGACTTTGTGGGAGTGGTTTTGTTGTTATGAGGGGACGAAACTGGGTGTTGGCTTTCCTTGGGGCTTAGAGCTATTTTTAACATGAATGTTGTGTTGTGATAGGACAGTTGCTCCAATTGGATAATTTCTAACCAATAAGGGAATCAAACCTATTGAATGTATGGAAAAGTAACAAATGCTCTCCATGAAGAAGACTGCACATGCTCTAAAAAGGCAGGACAAAGTAGGAGCTGTGTTAACTAGTTCAACAAAACATTTTAATATGAATAACATTTTATAAATATGTATTTGGCTGATGCAATAGCCAGGGTATATAAGGGGGTTGCTATTGTTACCTGGTGTGCCTCTGGCTGTGGCCATGCACCCAGTGCTGTTACTTTTTTGCTTTGTTGACTTTGTCCCTTGTTAAATCTTTCAAATTTTAATTGAAGAGTGAGTTCCATTTCTCACACTGAGCAGGGCTTACAGAGAGCCAAGGCCTTTTCTGGTTTTATACTCCCACACTGGTGATGAAGTTGGGGGTGCATGGGAGGTTTGGACAAGACACAGATAGGACAGATGACCTCAATTGACCAAAGGGATATTCCAGACCACAGGACATTGTACTCAGCATATAAGGTAAGGGGAAGAAGGAGGAAGGGGGGAACATTTGGGGTGAAGTCCTCCCAAGTAACACATGATGGGGCCCTGCTCTCCTGGAGATGGCTGAACATCTGCCTGCCCATGGGAAGCATTGAATTAGTTCTTTGTTTTTCTTTGCTTGTTGCTAAAGAGTCATAGAATGGTTTGGGTTGGAAGGCGTCTTAGTTTAAAACAATTTACAGGGCAGAAACTCCAAAATGAGTTACCTCCCCTTAGTTTTAACCACTCTCCTTTCCCCAATAAGAAGAGACAAATGCGAGAAGATATAAGCGAAAAATAATGGTTTATTGAAAATAAAACAGCAATAACCAAGATAAGGGCAATAACCTCTAGATACAAGGGCGCTGAGACACATGGTCCCCTGGGAACAAAGGAAACAAGATGGCAGCCAACGTAACAGCCCACAGGGCCCAGAGGACAAAGATGAGATGGCAAAGGATTCCCCTACTCCAGACCACGCGGCCAAGAGAGAGAACAAAGAAAAACACAATAGCTGAACCTCCACAGCTGCAGAAAACTTACCCCATGTCCCCTACACACACACAAACAATCAAGGACAAAACAAAACCTGGAAAATATTTTTGTTCCAAAGACTCCAATGCTGCCCAGAAAATGCTGGTAGAAACTTCCTGGCAGTTACAGGATCTGACCCTTTCTGGCACAGCCCAGCTGGAACTGGGGGCAGTGGCTGAGAAAACCTGCATAGAGAGGGTCTGACCCCTCCTCAGCAAATGGAAGCAGCAGCAGTGAAGGTATTGCAAAATTCTCCAAAGCCCAGGGAGAACAAAAAAGCTCTTGCCTTGTACCACCTCACAGCAGTTGTCAAGCGGCAGAAAAAGCCCCAGCTAATACCCAAGCAGCGAAGGTGCTGAGAAATCTGCTCAGAGGCAGTTTTGGATTGTAAAATGCAGCTTCTCAGGTTGCGACTCAGAGACCTTGCCAAGGCAACCCTTCAGAAGCATGGACAGAACACCCATTCTCTATTTTTAAAGGACCCAGTAACCTCTCTTTTCCGTGAATGAGAGTAAAACACACAAGTTCCCCTTCCTGGGTTGCAGAGCCTTAAAGAGACAATAAAACAGACTGCAAGGATTGATGTAGAAAAAGTATGCAATACGCTATTTTTGGGTCACTTAGGTCATCTAGGATAGAACGGGCCTTAAAGTTTGTATGGAGCCAGCTGCCCTGCCATGGGCAGGAGCACCTTCCACTAGACCAGGTTGCTCAAAGCCCCATCCAACCTAGGGCCCTTTCCATATGCAGGGAGAGGATGGAAAAAGATGGCAAAGATGAAGATGAAGCAGCAACTACAGGAAAAACTGTACTCAAACTAGCATGTAAAACTGGAACTGATGAGCCTGTAGTCATTTAAACTACTGGAAATGCATGAAAATTCCTCCATATAGACTACTTAGTGAATTTGATTCAGAGCAAAATAAAGGCTGCACAAACTGCCTGATGAAAGATAAATACAAGAGTTGTGAAGGGCCAAGTTGAGCTAGGTATGGAATGTTCCTAACCAGAACTTGTGACACAAAGAAACTAAAAGGAGGAACTGTGCATGCAAATCTCCTTTGTGGAAACGGACTGCAGCTTTTAGGGAATCTTTAAAGCAGAAGAGGATGGGGACACTTGTGAAAAGGTCTGGCTTAACAATGTAAAATGTAAAAATGCAAGATCCATGGCTGCATGAAATGCTTCAGCCATTTAATATAATTATATACCAAATTTAATATAATAATAAACTGCAGTATAGACTAGTCTTAGGGTATTGTTTATCTCTTTCATTACATAATGCCACACTGATGTTCAGCCTGCCAGAAATGTCAGAGTCCTAAAAGTGCCAAAATAAACCCGAAACACAAATTCAGTCCAACAGAGAGTAAACAAACAAAAACCAAACAAAATAACTTATTTAGAAATTTCTAAGACACATTATGTAAACTGAAGTAAAAGTTAAAATGCAACAGACTTGCAAATAAGTCATACATTTGGATGGAAAATAATAAGCAGCAAATGAAATAAATAAAACAAAGTTTAAGAAAGACAAGAGCACCAAAGATGCAGCAGAGGAGGAATCTAACAAAAATATATTCTGTTCTTTGTAAGATTTTGACTTGCTTATCAATAAATGGAAATCCAAAAGATCTTTGTGAGGAAATGGTTTAATAGCTGATAAGTAGTAAATCTCCAGTGCTATAGTTTCACTGTTTTATACGGCTGGAAAGTATTTCCAGTAAAAGTATTAAACTCTCAAGTTGTTTTATTTACAACTGCTCCCCATTTATATCGGGCTTAGGACCAATCCTCTTAAAGAAGACAATTTTGCTGTTTTCCTTCCAATGATCTGATGAACAGAGCCATATCATGCACAGCCTCAGGAGGCAATTACAGCTTGGATCCAAGGCCCTGCTGCTCTACTGTCTTCTTGCTTCAGCAACAGGGAATTAACTCTGGCCTGCAGTACAGTTCAGCACCACTGCTGCTCATGACCAGTTCTGTAATTGAATCTCTGCCTCCATTTGTTTACTAAGAAAACACAATCAAAAATGATTGCAACACTGACAGCTATGAAAATGTCTGGGCAGCTGTGGGTTTTGTGTAAATGGACTAATCTATTTACATGTGGTCATATCTGGAATGCTATGCTGTATAACTGAAACTGGGGAGGGTATTCTTTGGAGGTTTTTTCAAAATGTTAAGTAGAAGGTGAGATACATATAGGTTTCTCTAGTTATTCAAATTCATAAGAATACGGAAAGTTAATTTTTAAAAAACGTTGTCTTCCCTGGATATTATTTGAAACACTCATGCTATTTATTTAATAATATTACACTCACCTGTTCAGTCTCCTGATGTATTTTCCCCACATAGTAATGGCAGAACAATATGTTTTTCTATCTATCTTCTTAATGTAGATTTTTTTTTATTTTAAGGCTTTCAGTGGTTGATGCCCAGATAATAAATTTCTGGAGATTTCTACCCTTCTGTAAGTGACATCACCAGACTTTTTATTGTCTTCTCAGAAAAAAAATCATACCTTCAGCCAGTGCTCATCAGTTCAGAAACAGGATGCACTCTGTGTCTGCAGGTTGGAGCTGTAATTCCTATTCCATTTGAAAAATGTCAGAAAACATGTTTTATTAGGACATAGAGCATATACTTTAAGAATTAATACAAACTGTCATTCAGCAAGTCAGAAACAGTCAGGTTATTGGCTTGAGAAGGGAGTAATCTAGGACAATGGCACACTTATCCAGATATACAAAAAAAAAACCCTAAACAAACCTAAACAAAAACCTACTAAAATTGCTACAATTTTGTAATTCTATTTGAAAAAAAAATCTATTAAAATAATGTGCCTACCCATCTTACTTCTTTATAACAGGGGTTATATTACAAACTACCAAAGGACCAGTGCTTCAAAAAGATACATAAGGCAAAAACCATGAAGTGAAGAAAAATAGCAAATCTGAAAGAGGATGAAGATCTTTGTTATAAAGGTCCTTCATTTTCTGTTTACCTGATGTAACTTCGTTCCTGGGTTCATCACAATGAGACCCAGCATCAGACAACTAATGCCAAAGCTAGACAGTGCAGCAGAGCATGGTAGTTAAAGATAAATCATATCTCACAACAAAAGTCTAAGTCCTGCCAGCATGCTGTCGTATTTAATACTTTTATGATTTTTTTCTTCCACTGGCTCAGACATCTGAACACAACAAAACATTATTATGGTTTAAAAGGAAGTATTTAATTTCTTTTTTTTTTTTTTCCTAAATGAAGATGATACATGCTCCAGTCAATCAAGTAGCTGTAAGGCGAAGGTCCTGAAAGACAATGAAGGCCATGCTGAAAGTTAGTCCCTCATACTGGTGTACATAAAGACAAAATCTTGAGTAGTGACATGTCAGCACATCCCTAAGTGCACAGATTTAACTGACCTAGAAGGTGCACAAATTCCTGGGAAGTTTTGCAATCCACTCTGTGGTCTCTGCAGCTGTGTCTGCGCAGCAGTCATTGGTTGTTCTATTGTCTGCTACAGTGATGAAGGGGCAAATGCAATCTATCGGTCTTGGTACAGTTAGAGAATTTACCTCTAAAAGCATGAACTTCTTTCCTGGAAAGGTACAGATAGGTCAGTTACACAGACTTTGTTTTAAAATGTTAGTCCCTCCATATTTCATGTAAAGTATGGAAAAATTGTTCTTCACATATTTCAAATTATGAAACTCCAATTAAAAGAAACGATAATACAAAAATAGATTTAAGCAATCTGGTTTTCTTTTTTATCACATTTTAGAGTCTAAAGGAAAACTTGTTTACAAGAATTATACTCTAAATAGTCAATCAGTCTACATATATATATCCTTCGTGATTAAATGTCATAAAAGTATTTAAATAGAAGGATCATAAATATGCTAATAGAGGAAGGGAAGGGAAAGTTCAGGAAGGTTCAGAAGGGAAGGTTCAGAAGGTTCGGGAAGGGAAGGTTCGGGAAGGGAAGGTTCGGGAAGGTTCGGGAAGTTTCAGGAAGGTTCGGGAAGGTTCAGGAAGGTTCGGGAAGGTTC